>CM062819.1:1822795886-1822888386 GCA_031772625.1 Pinus tabuliformis | reverse complement strand
GGTTGGCTTATAGTCTTCCATGTGAAAATGGCGTAGAATATCACATGCATACTTGGACTGGGAAAGGGAAATG
This sequence comes from Pinus tabuliformis, assembly GCA_031772625.1. NCBI lineage: Eukaryota > Viridiplantae > Streptophyta > Pinopsida > Pinales > Pinaceae > Pinus > Pinus tabuliformis. The sequence continues at coordinate 1,822,888,313 of CM062819.1, read as the reverse complement.
CCCTCCTTGGATTGCAAGACTTGAAGACCGAGAAAATAATGTAAGCGTCCTAAGTCTGTCATTTCAAATTTCTTTTTAAGGCTGGACTTCACATGGTTTATAAGGTTGGGATCACTACCGGTAAGGATAAGATCATCAACATAAAGAACAAGAATGATAAGAGACTTGCCCACTTTGTTGGTGTAGACAGTATTATTAGAATGACACCTAGAAAAGCCAGATTCTAAAAGAAAGCTATCCATTTTGGCATACCAAGCTCAAGGAGCTTGCTTGAGACCATAAAGGGATTTCTTAAGCCGACATACAAGGCTGGAGTTTGTTTTTATGAAGCCAATGGGTTGTTCCATGTATATTTCTTCATGCAAGTCCCCATGCAAGAAGGCAGATTTAACATCCATCTGATGGACTTCCCATTTGAACGAGGCAGCAAGGGGAAGAACAAGGCGGATAGAGTTCATTTTGGCAACAGGGGATAAGGTTTCAGTGTAGTCAATGCCTTCAACCTATGAAAAACCTTTGGCAACAAGACGAGCTTTATGTTTATCAACTTTCCCATCTGGTCCATACTTGGTTCTGTAAACCCATTTTCATCTAACAAGTTTTCGTCCCTTTGGTGGAGGAACAAGATCCCATGTATCATTTTCCAATAATGAATGATATTCTTCATTCATAGCTGCTTCCCAATCTGGATGGCCTGAAGCTTCTACAAAGGTGTCAGGATCATAATTTACTGGAGCTTGAGCCAGTAAAGAAGAGGCTCTGTCAAACTGAGAACGTGTGCATCGCTGATCTGTAGGATCACCGGCAAGATCACCTGCTGCATCTCGAGTAGCACGAACCCATTTTGGAAGCTGAGGAGCTGAAGGAGGATCCTGAGATGGTGGGGGAGGATTTTCAACCTCACTTTCATCATCTGAAGAAGAAATGTTTTCAAAAGTAGAAGAGATAGGGAGAGGTGGCACATCCGCAGGACTAGGCTCGCAGGCCGATATATTTTCATCAAATTTTACATCTCTTCTAATGATAACATTTTTGGACTTAAATGGAATAAGTCTATAGCCTTTGACATCTTCAGAATATCCAACAAAAGTACATTTTTCACTCTTAGGTTCTAAAGCTTTATGCTTTTCATCTGGAATATGGGCCCACGCTTCACTTCCAAAAACACGAAAGTGACTTACATCTGGTTTGATTGAGCTCCATGCTTCTTCTGGAGTGATATTCTTTAAAGCTTAGCAGGAGCGCAATTTATTATGTAATTTGCATAGTTAATTACTTCTGCCCAAAAACTAAGACCAAGTCCTTTAGATTGTAGCATACAATTAGCCATTTCCTTTAAGGTGCGATTCTTCCTTTTAGCTAGACCATTTTGTTGTGGAGTATAGGGAACAGTATGGTGCATTTGAATTCCATTCTCAGTTCAAAAGTTGATGAATGTGTTTTTAAAATATTCTCCGCCATTATCAGATCTTAGCTTAATAATTTGATGTCCAGATTGTTTTTCAACAAAGGCCTTGAAGGCCAAAAATGTGTTAAATACTTCACTCTTGAGTTTTAAGAAGTATACCCAAGTGCGTCTGGAGAAATCATCAATGAAAGTTAAGAAATACTTGCATCCAGAGAATGAAACAACTGGAAGTGGACCACATAAATCACTATGCACAAGCTGTAAAGGGGCTGAGGCGTGCCAAGAGGCACGTTTTTCAAAACTGTCCCGACGATGTTTTCCGAGTACACATCTGGAGCAAACACCATCTCTGCAAGATACCATAGGAAGACCTGTCACCATATTTTCTTTACATAGATGCTGAAGGGAGCGATAGTTTAAGTGACCAAATCGCTCATGCCAAAGTTTGCTCACTTCATCGTTATGAGAAACAAATACTGAGGGAAGATTTGATGACCCAAAGTTGTGAAACTTATACAACCTTGTAGAATCATCAGTAATGCCAGTAGCTAAAATTTGTTTAGGATCTCTTAGGTCCTTGATTACAACATCATGAGGTGAAAATTCAACGATTTTACCTTCACCTGAATGAGTTATTTGATATACAGATAGAAGGTTGCAGGATAAGGTTGGAACGCATAATACATCATTAAATTGACCATTGTCTAGATGAACAGTTCCAGTCCCTACAACATTAAGAGATCTATCATCACCAACATATATATTTTTGGTGTTACAATCATTTAAAGAAGAAAACATGGCTTTGTTTTTGGCCATGTGATAAGAAGCTCCAGAATCAATGAGCCACTCATGAGAATGAGAAGAAGAAGATACATTTAATGCATAACCAGACCGAGATGATTGACAACCACATGCAGAAAGTGCCATTCCTGAAGATGAAGTTGAAGGTGAAGAATGCTCCAAATGGATGTTATGTTTCTTCATCGCTGCTTCCAAGGCTTCCATCTTCTTAAAGCATTTGGATTCTAAGTGGCCATCTCGATTACAAAAGTTGCAATGTCTATCAGTCTTCTTCCATTTGTTTGTATTTGTCTTATCATTTTGTTGAAATGATTTTTCGTTTTGAGGCTGAGATTGATTAGGACCCTTGTTTGGTTTAGGACCATTCTTTTTAGGATATGACTTCTTACGATTCTTTGAATTTGGTTGCTGCTAGGCGGCTAACGCTTTTTTGGAAGAGTTTCCAAGATTAAGAAGACGAAGGTGTAAGAGTTTTTCTTGTTCTCTTATTAAAGAATCACAAAAAGAGTCAAAGGAAGGGGACTTGTAGTCTGTTCCTTGAGAAATGAAGGCTTCTCTTGTAGAATGGAAGGTGGAAACAAACACAGAGTAGGCTGGTCCCAACTTAGTAAGAATGGAATAGATAAGGTTACTATCTTCTTTCTTAACCTTAACACCTTCCAAGAGATATCTAAGGGACTTGAACTTGGACAAGAAATCTTCAATGCAAGAAAAATTATTAGGGTCCAATGTAAGCAACTCATTTTCAAGTTGATGGGCTCTAAGTTCATTTTTAATCCCAAAAACTTTATTGATTTGTTTCATTGCTTCATCAGGAGTATCAAGTTCTGCAATATGGAATCTAAGATTTGGAGAAATAGACATCCCTATCAATCCACGTGCTTGATCTTGCCTATTTTCCCATTTAGCAGCCTTATCTCCATTCTTCGGTTTCTTTTCTTGGCTTGAGGCTATTATGTAGAGACCTTTACTTCTAAGTAAATCCTCAATGTAGGACAACCATTGGAAGTAGTTGGTGCTGTCAAGGGTAACTTGGTATTGGCTTTCCATTTCAATGGAAATTGAAGCTAAAGATGCTGAAACTAAGTGTTCCAATGGATAGATCTCGAAAAATTAGGTTGGTTTAAAAAAAACGGCTCTGAAAACGGCTTCCGGATGAAGAAGTTATGGCTTTCTGAAAAAAGGTGTTGAAGATGCCGACGAAGTGCGGGAATGTGCGTAAATGAAAAATCCGCCCTCACAAAAAGGAGATTTGAACCCAAGACCTCTACTCTCTTAAAATAGCTTTGAACCAATTGAGCTGTACAAAAAATTTAAGAGAGAGAGAGAAGGACGGGGTTGATGCTTTGGGTTGTGTGCTTGCTTTGAGAAAGCTCTTTTTCCCTACAAAACAAAAAACACAAAACCCAACACGGACATACAAAAAAAATGAACCTTGCGGCTTGAAGTTAGCTTTAGCCGAAAAACTAAATATTTTTAAAAATGAACCTTGCGGCTCAAAGTTAGCTTAAGCTGGAAACTAAATATTTTCCTCAATGTTTCTGATTTTCCGAGATCACACTAAGGCGCAGGGAAAAGAGCATATGCATGAGAAAAATCCTTCCTTTCTGTTTCTGATTTGCCCAGATCGCACAGAGTCGCAGGGCAAAGAGCATACACAGAAATGAAAGGTATAGATCTGGTAATAAAAAAAACTAAATAAACCGAAACCGAAATAAACAGAGAGAAAATAACTGTAAACTGCAAATAAACACTATATACCTCCAGATCTTAAAAATGACGCAGCTAGGGCTACCGGAAACCTTTTCGCATGAAACGAAAGGGGTTCCTCACTGGAACAGATGCTCCCAACACAATAGAGCAGTCCTCTTGGCCCGAAAGTAGACAGAAATAGTAGATCTGGGAAACAACAGTCGGATGCAGTTCTACCGGCTTCAGATTTGGATCACCAACAGACGCGGCCCTCAAATAGCTCTGATACCATGTAGGAATTTACAGGGTAAGTTCCTCAGATAGAATACCAAAGGACACCGCTCACAACCAGATCGCAGATCAATACACCAGTATTTTTGACGTGGTTAAAACCCTCAAAGAGTGAAACAGTCCACGGCCTGAGCCAACGCGGCCACTTCAGGAAATTTATTAATAAAAGAATGAAAATTTACATATGCTTCTCTCATAGACAGATTACCCTACAAATGACCCTCCATGCGCTTTAAATAGAAATCATGGACCAATCCGGTGTCAAGCCACGGATCAAGTGTCGGTAATACCGAAGAGAGAATGAACCATCGGATCACTACATATCGTGACCGTCGGATTGTAAGTTACAAAAAGTACAAGGTAAAGAAACACACTTTACCGAACTCTATACCTAACTCTATACTAGACCAAGTTGTACTTAACTATTTCCTATGTGTCGGAATATCCTAACAAAGTGTTCCTCAATTGAATATGCGCGTCCATAGTCCTAATGGAGTCATCACAATGTCATTAACCTTGCTCCACTACATGTCAATTATCAATAGCCCCATTCGAGAGATCTAAAATTTCCTTTATTTATTGTATTTTATTTCCTAATCCTTTTCTTTTAAAATGTTTCTTTAGAAATTACTAAATGGGGACATAATGGCCCTTTGTATGATTGATGAGATTGGTTTCCTTCCATTAGCTTTTATTAATAGTTTTCCATGTCAAGGTATTAAGAATATTCCCGTATGATTTTTAGCCCTTAAATTTTGACCGACCATTGACTAGTTTATTTAATGTCTATGGATGGATTCTTTTGGTAATCTAATTCATTATTGTTATAGACATTTTTGTGCCTTACAGCTTTGAGCATGAAATGTCCCTAATCCAAGGGATCCAAAGTCCCTAAAGATGTTGTTATAGCTCCTAAAGGAACAAGGTCAACCATTGACAGTTTCTCCCAGAAGTTCTCCACCAAAAACTACTCAAAACTAGTCAAATCAGGATCAATTCAGAAGCTCCACTAGCTGCCTGCGTTGCAAAGCACCCAAATACACTGGCTAGGTGCGTTGCAACACACTTGAATGCACTACCCAGGTGTGTTGAGCGGGAAATGACAAGTGGCAGAGTCATTCAACGAGGTGGAAAGACCATGGAAGCTTCCAGAATCTTCTCCAATGACACTTGCCTCACTGAATTCGACCAAGTGATGAGTAAGAGGCTCTCAGTCTCCAAGTGGAAGCAAGAATTGACATAGAGAAGCCACAAGTCAAAACATAAGCTGACTCATCCTCTCTGCTTACATCTATATATGGATCCCTCATCCCAGAGATCCAGGGGCTGGAATTTTGTACTTTGCAGAGAATTGCTGTTGGTTTGAGATTGAGATTAGTACATTGGGTGATTTATGCTTTGTTGGAGGAGAGGAAGGGATTCCTTTGCTGGGAGGTAGATGCTGGATCGGGACTCACTTGGTTGTATCTCCTCTTGGACTTTCTTACTCTATCAATAAACTATTTGAGTTTCTCCTACATGTTGTGTATCAATGATGTTTTGCTATATTTGCATGTTTAGCTTAATCTGATCCTGAGCTTTTTATGAATGTATGTCTATATCTTCGTGTAGTTTCTCTCTCTTGTGATCTTGCAGGAATTCGGTGAAGCTGGGCCGGTAAGGGAGCAGGGAGCTGGGAGCTATTGAAGAGAGGAGCGATTGGATCAACAAACTAGCGAAAGGCACAGGTTAGTTACATCCTTTCTCCTCATTTACATTTCATAACGAAGAATACTCAAGTAGTTTTCCTTGTTTGTTGCTAAGCCACTATCACACCTTAGAGTGGGATAGGGGCGTTCTGAATAGATACTTTTCCCAACAACAAATTGGCGACTCCATTGGGGATCGTATCTAGTTAGTTTATTTGTGTTTCTATTGTTGTTCTTCTCATAAACTTAAGAGTGCTGAATCGAACTACATTTGCCATTTACAAATGCAAAGTAGAGATCTGCTACTCTAGTCCTCTCACTGGGCCTGTTTATGATCTGAACAACTGATCCACAAATGCTCTAACAGCCCTTTGTGATAGCTCTTTAGTCCTCCTTTAAATCATCCTCCTAATTTTACCTTATTGATAGCTTTTATCCGGCCAAAAATCTTAGATCAAACTGCAAACCGTGACCCAGAACCCGGAGACAATTCTCATTTTTGCTTCAGCGCAGGCTCTGTGAAGAGATTCTGCATTTCAACGCAGGTCCCGAGAAGGCTACCTGAACTGTAATTCAGTTTCTCTGTGCAACAGGTGCGCTGATCAGCCTTTGCCCTGTGCAGCTGTGGTTCTTTGCATCCTTGTGTTCAGTTTTATCTCTGTTTTTTTGCAGCCTGTTATCGGTGTGTGTACCTATCTGAAAACCCCTTTTCTTTGCCTTAATTCCACCTCAATTTTATAAAAGAAACTGTATTTGTTTTTGTGTATTTGTTACATCATTTGCAGTTTCCCATTACAAAAGTAAACTAGTCATACTGTCGCCCTTAGATCTAGACCTATCGTAAGTGTCGTTTTGATCTTAAGAGTAAATTTGTTTGCTGTTGACAGTTGATTGCGCTTTTACTTTTGTCTTTTGGTTTGAATTTGTGAATTTCTAGTGTCAAAACAAGTGTTTACTTCAAAATCATAAAGTGTCGTAATCGTCTTTTTGATTTCAAAAAGAAACTTGTTTGTGTTTTCACTTGAAATCGAATTCAAATTTGTACAACAGCTTTCTTTTTAGGCATCAATATTAAGAAAGTGAAAACAAATACATGCATTTGTGCATTTGCATATTGATCGTTTGTATGATTTGATTTAGGAAAAAGTGCATTTACAGTGTGCTCTTTGCTCTTTGAGAAAAGATTGTGTCTTTCTTTTCCCCTTGTAGCTAGGATTTTCATTGTTGAAAAGAGATAAAAGCTTGCTTATCATCTTTAGACTGCATTTAGGAATTGTATCTACATCTCGTGGTGATCCAAAAAGGCAAAATTCTAAGAAAGATCAACCTAAAATAAATTGAATGAACTTAACAACGCATTGGAACTTAACGCACAACATAGAGGTCTAGGCTAGAGACGTGTTCCGGTGTCGTAAAACCTGGTGACTGTCGATCTCGCTGATGGTTGGGTGATTCCTCCTGAGAGACGATAAGCGCCAGTACGGATTGTGCTCCCACGTACTGTCGAGTATATATTGGGAGACCCCTATAGGCATAAAACCTTTATCCATAGGAAGCCGTGTCAGTCGCCCTACTGATCGCAATGCACTGAACACAGCATTCGGGAAGATTGACCACCCGTACCTTAAAAAGTATTCTGCTGTTTTGCGATTGGTTTGGCACACCCTCTACCTAGATCTCCAGAGCAGTTCCTTTTGGCCTTTTTCAGACTCTATAATGGAAAAATTCCATCCGAGCATTTGTCACTTCGGGCTCGTTAAAAAATCGAAGGAGACTAGAGTCATCTTTTGCTTTTTCTCGACTCTTTAAAATTGAAAAAGCAAGTTGTGTCCAAGCGTCATTAAAATTTATTTTAAACGGAATATTCATACCCTTTTTCCTGCGTTGATCTTTAGGTTGAGAAAATGGAGCCTACCAACCAAGGAATTCCCCTTGGTGGAAATCCTAGTCCTTTCTCCTCTTGGGGAGATGTTGGTGCGCCCCATATGGCCACATTGTCACTTCCAGGACTGACAATTGGCTTGCCGGTCTGGCTCTTCTCAACCAATGTCGTTCAGAACACCACTATTCCTGAATAGTCGAATCAGCAGTTAGACCAGTCCAGAGTTACCCACCAGCCTTCCACTTCCTCTAATTCTTCCTCTCCTCCTTCCTCTTCGCTTGATGGGGCTGGCAAAGCCAAAAGTCAAGTTCCTAAGGAGAAGAAGGAAAAGAAGAAGAAAGAGAAGAAGAAGAAGGAGCCAAAAGCGACTGGGGGCAAACAAGTGTCGTCTAACGAAAATCCACACACTGCACTGACCAGGCCTAAATCGCCATGTGTCATTTGCAAGGGAGACCACTTTCACAGAGATTGTCCCTGCATCCCTCGGATACTAAGGGACTGGTCTCCCCGTTTGCACAATCCGGTGGCGTCAACCTCTGATAGCCATGTTGAAAGCACACCATCAACTAGCGAAAGTGAAGTCCCAGGACAAAAAGGGAGAGCTAGATCTCCCTGTAAACTGTGCGAAGGTGATCATGCCATCCACCGTTGTCCCTTCTTAGACGAAGCTAAAAGAGTTTTGGATGATCGTCCGGTTTCACCGTTACGACTTCCTCCTGGATATTAAAAACTCTTGCCGAGTCCTTCGTTAGTTGAAAATCCAGCTGGCCCACTCAAGTGGTCAGCTGAAGCACCGGTCATTGAAGATGAACCAGCTGAATCCATACCCGACGAAAGTCAAAAGGTCGAGGCGGCAGTTGACCCGGTCTTGCCTTCAGAGGTTTCATCTTCGAATGATACAGTCACTAAGGAGAATAAGGATGACACCGTCCAAATTCTCTTCATCAACACAGATTCTGACGAACACGGGGGAAACCTACCCATTCCTTTATCGCAGGAAGGAAGTTCGTCAGAGCCGTACCCGGCCGTCTACTCGGTCCCACCACCAAGAAACCTAGTTGTATCCTTCAACTGGAACCAACTAGGCAGACCCCGTTTGCCAGCAAGCATACCATTCCGAATTATCGTCCAAATATACAGAATGGTCATGGCTGGCACCATCATTGATGAGGGGGCATCTGTGAGTATCCTTTCCTCTACTGCTTGGAAAGCACTTGGTTCGCCATCGCTTTTGCCTAAAATGAGAAATCTGACAGGCTTCGATAAAGGAACCAGTCGACCTTTAGGGATCCTCCCCAATGTGCCCATAAAATTGAAAGGGAAGACCGTTCAAATGAATGTGATGGTCGTTCAAGGACCCTTGGATTATAACCTACTCCTTGGACGAGACTATATATATTGCATGGGAGCCATCGTCTCCTCACTCTTTAGAGTAATGTGTTTTCTGCACGAAGGAAGAGTGGTCAAGCTCGTGGACCAGCTTTCATTTCCCAGATCACGCATCGCAAATAGTCATACACCATCCCTAAATGGTCTCTTCACGCAAGAAATGTCTCAACCCACGGTCCGTCCTCCCGATGAGCGCGAGTAATTCGGAGGGATATGACTGGAACCCAGGGGGCATGCGTCCTGGTCTGCTTCGGCAGGAAAACTTTGGGTATAGGGTAGGTTTCCGCGGGAGAATATGACTAGTCTGTACCCCGTCCGTCTTGGAAGAGGGGTTATTCTAGAATAATATTCGCTTGTCAAAGTTATGTGTTTGGCGCTCGTTGTCACTCACCTTTGTCTATCTCGGTAGACATCGCCGAAGAAGTGTTTTGTTTGAAAGATTAATAGAACAATCTTTGGGTAACCTGAAAGAGGTAGGCCTCTCTCGGTAAAACAATTGTTTTGGTGGAAGTGAAGTAGAGGTAACCTTGAAACTCTGTTTTATACCTGGGGGCATGCAAACCTTTTGGAGTGCAAGCAAAGAGAAGTTATTTATCTGTTTTTGGGTTAGTCGTTTCCTAACTTGCATAAAGAAAGGATGCGGGGCATAGATTTGTAAGGCGCAAGCTCCATAAAAAATGGCATCTTACATGAGACATTCTTATCATATGACTGGATTAATCGAGCAGTTTTAGCACATAGTTCATGCTCGTTAAAAAATAAACATAAGATTGAGCGATTTTAGCACATAGTTCATGCTCGTTAAAAAATAAACATAAGATCGAGCAAGTGTTTCAACCTGCATTTAAGCTCGTTAAAAAATGAACTATCCTCCGGTAAATAACCGCCGTGAATGTAACATTATCAGCCATTAAAGCCTTGGTCGTGTTTGCACCATCACCTCCACTTTTCCATTGGCTGATCATTCACCCCCATATGATTGTTTACCCATTTTGAGGAACAGCTGCAAAGAGTGATTTCACTAGCCATCCTTGTGACACTGCCGTGCTTGGAAAATTCCAACCCTTACCTGGAATCAGCTGCTACCCATTTTATCACTCGTTCCTCAAAAGACGAGTCTTCTTTAAGCTCTTTTCATTTGACTCGTAAAATATGAAAAGATTGCCGAGTTTTGGCCTTCCAGCTCGTTAAAGCAACTGGAAGCGCTATCCCTCCTCTCGATTTTAATCTTTTTGGACCTGAGGGATTATTGCACAAAAAGATCGAGCGCTTGTTTTGTTTGGCTCGTTAAAACTATCGAAAATTCATCCCATTCTGTATTGTTTTATACTTTTTCGGACTTAAGGGATTAGATGACGAAAAAGGACTTCCGGAGTTAACTTTACATACCTTTTCAGACTCTCTAAAAATGAAAAGGACCGAGTTATCTTTGTCATTAGACTCGTTAAAAATATTAATAGCGACAAACTTGTCTTTAGACGAGAACGAGTTTCACTATCGCTAGGCTCGTTAAAACATAGCGATGGGTTTGCCCGAAGGGCAAATTATAGAACAAGCATATGTTATCCTCCTCAAGCTTGACAAAAATAAAGAGGTACTGGTCAGTAATGACTGGGGGAAAATTGGGAAGAAACTCAAAGAACCTTTATTGGTAGCAAGTCGCTCTTGAACATGACACTTCCACTCCGTGCCAGAGTCGGGTTGGGTTGTTTCATTCACCGGTCACATCACCATGGTCTTGCCATACCATCCACCTTTGGGGTAAAATTCTACCAATCCATCACATAAGTGTCGCCGATATGTTCAAGAGAAGTCACCCAGAGAAGTCAACCGTGTCCCATCCACTACCATACATTATGCTTCATTCTTTCATGACCGCCACCCTGAACCATATATCATCAGATCGTTTTCACCTCCATCAAAATCATTTACTCCGTTTCGTGTCATTGATGTGGGATACATCAAGGCCCTCCTTTGACGGATCGCTTCTTGTCGACATCAGCTCATTATCCAAGAAGTTGATCTAGGAACACCCCCTTCAGTACTTTGAAGCTTGCATGCCTCAATGGCAAGTTTCTCACTTCTGGCGACAGGTATACATCAATGACCTTCGACCGAAAGATTTTGTGTGGTGTTCGACGCCAAGTCCTTTATTCACACCACGTGAATTGTACTGCAGTACCTTGAGGGTCATTATCATTAGCGGTGATTCCTCTCGCGCTTGTTAACAGTTTACATCATTAACTGGTAATCAAGCGATGTCTTTCCATGTTCGACTTCAAAACATTTCTCACATGGATCGACTTGTACTTCGAGTGAAGATCGGACGAGATTGAAGACCCCGGATCTAGTTTCATCCATCCGGGCTGCGATATATATTCAGGAAAAATAAAGACATTGACATGTACAGCATTGCATAACAGATAATCATCCTACCAAAAGGATGATGATTTCATCAGAATCATCAGTCTACCATCAGACGATTGTCTGTCCTATGTACATAAAAATGAATTTATAAAGCTGAGCATGGGAATGCCCGCCTCAGCTAGATCATGAAAACAGTATGAAAAATAATGTATTGTATTGTATCTTATTACAGGTCTCCTCCCAGCATTGAAAGAACTTCGGATCCTCCTAATAAAGCATTTCACCCGATAAACGACCTCATACTTTAGGGGGCAACTGTTATAGACATTTTTGTGCCTTACAGCTTTGAGCATGAAATGTCCATAATCCAAGGGATCTAAAGTCCCTAAAGATGTTGTTACAGCTCCTAAAGGAACAAGGTCAACCATTGACAGCTTCTCCCAGAAGTTCTCCACCAAAAACTACTCAGAACTAGTCAAATCAGGATCAATTCAAAAGCTCCACTAGCTTCTTGCGTTGCAAAGCACCCAAATACACTGGCTAGGTGTGTTGCAATGCACTTGAATGCACTACCCAGGTGCGTTGAGCGGGAAATGACAAGTGGCAGAGTCATTCAACGAGGTGGAAAGACCATGGAAGCTTCCAGAATCTTCTCCAATGACACTTGCCTCACTGAATTCGACCAAGTGATGAGTAAGAGGCTCTCAGTCTCCAAGTGGAAGCAAGAACTGACAGAGAGAAGCCACAAGTCAAAACATAAGCTGACTCATCCTCTCTGCTTACATCTATATATGGATCCCTCATCCCAGAGATCCAGGGGCTGGAATTTTGTACTTTGCAGAGAATTGCTGTTGGTTTGAGATTGAGATTAGTACATTGGGTGATTTATGCTTTGTTGGAGGAGAGGAAGGGATTTCTTTGCTGGGAGGTAGATGCTGGATCGGTACTCACTTGGTTGTATCTCCTCTTGGGCTTTCTTATTCTATCAATAAACTATTTGAGTTTCTCCTACATGCTGTGTATCAATGATGTTTTGCTATATTTGCATGTTTAGCTTAATCTGATCCTGAGCTTTTTATGAATGTATGTCTATATCTTCATGTAGTTTCTCTCTCTTGTTATCTTGCAGGAATTCGGTGAAGCTGGGCCGGTAAGGGAGCAGGGAGATGGGAGCTATTGAAGAGGGGAGCGATTGGATCAACAAACTAGCGAAAGACACAGGTTAGTTACATCCTTTCTCCTCATTTACATTTCATAAAGAAGAATACTCAAGTAGTTTTCCTTGTTTGTTGCTAAGGCACTATCACACCTTAGAGTGGGATAGGGGCGCTTTGAATATATACTTTTCCCAACAACAATTATCAAAACCAAGTATTAGAACTATTAGAGGTTTAACCACCCAAAACATTCCAAATAAGTAGTATTGAAATTATTTTTGTAATTTCCATGATCCATTTTCAAATCTTCTTTCTTTAAGATCATGACCTAATGGATCCATGTGGAGTTTTGAAGGTTGGACCTACATGTACAAAATGTCAATGCATGTGGAAGGATGAAAATAAAATATTTTCTCAATGGAAGAATAAAGTCTCATTAAAGCATGAGGAATATAATATTAATATAAATGAAATCTAAAAGCATAAAGTAAAATACAAATTCATACAGTAAATTGGGTAAACTAGTCTATTTAAGCTATCATAAAACAAGGTTAACTAAAAAACATGAAAAAAAACTACTATATACAAGCTAATTTCCTTAAGGGAAAAATAATTGAAGCAATGCTTAAGGATTTTGCATGTTTGAAAGGAGATCTTTATTTCCTTCAATATTTTTCAAATGATATGAGCCCTATTAGAGGCCAATGACCCACATAGAACTGTTAGTTCATTTTTTTCTTCTTGGAAGAACTGTAGGTAGAGACATTTGGTTTTTATTTTTTTAGGCAGATGTAGTTAAGTGGAATAAGGCAATGGATTGTAAATCCACCACATGCATGATCAATTCCCACTGTAAAGTAAATTTGTTTTTACACCTACTTAGGTCCTAGCCAAAGTTGTTGGAATTTCATGTGTTTCATTTTACATGTTCACATTGTCCCAATTATTTTTTTCAACCAAAAAAACACATTTTTGTTATTCAAGAGGAATAAAGAAAAGTACATACTATATCAGTTATATAATTGAACAAATCAATTATGAGGAAATAAATAGATTGTTGTTAATTGGAAAATGTGATAGTAGTAAAACATCATAATGATAGAGAAAATTAAACACAATGTTAAACAATTGAAAGTGAAAACATATGCTATTAGAAAATCATAATGGAAAATAGCTAGCCCTCCAAGAAGATATAAAGGACTGGATCCAAATGAATTTGATTTTCACTTCCACCTCCAAACTGAGAAAATACTAGAGGAGAGCTAGAAGTGAAAAGAAAGTTTATGTTGGACTGAAAGAAAAGAAAAACAAACATATATGTTCAACATATAACCATTGAATGAGAACTTTGAGCCATGTTGTCGACCCATTCTTTGAAATAGATGAAACCTGTGTACTTGGAAAGGGCTCATTTTGAGAGGAGGTGTGTAGTTGAATTAAGATCTTTATGGATATGCTTGAAGCTTATTTCCAGAAAGTGATTCTTTAACTACACAATTTTATATTTCCAAGGAGTTAGGTTCATGACTTCTAGTTGAGTTTTATCTACCATCCAATATATTAGACATTTAAAATCACCTATAATTTGAATGCATTCAATATTTTTCATATTATCAAGAAACGTTAGTGTTCAATAGGTTATTAGCTCAACGTTTGTATTGGATCCCCTCCCCCATGCCAATTTTAAATCGAACTGAAATAGCTCCATAAAGCTTAACTATGACACTCACCCCCTATCCACATATTTCCTCCTGATTAGCTCCATTGAAGAAACCAACTCGACAACTTTTAGATAAATTTGGGAATGTGATCCTTCTTTGGAGTTTTATTTTTTGCTTTAGGTTGTATTCCTTGAACAAAGTCACAATTATGGAAGAATGTTAGGGAATGTTCATGTAATAATTTTTGAAAATAATTTTTTTTTTTAGTAGCTAGCCACCCCAATATTTAAATATAGGGATAGGGTTCAGTGATTTTGACTTCTCTAACTAGTGAAGAAGATAATCCTCCAAGTTAGGGTAGTCACAATTCTTTTACATTAAGTACTTATAGAACCATTTTCCAAATATCCTTGGCAATCATATAGTAGACAAAAAGGTGGTTCATCAATTCTTCTTTTATTTTACAGAGGCAACAAAAGTTTGGACCAGAGAAACCTATTTTTTGAGGTTTTCCTAGGTAAGTAATTTGTTATGCGTAGACAACAAGAAAAAACACTCCAACTTTTTGGGGATGTTCCAACTCCAAATAGATTTATACCACCAACACGAATCATAATCAATTGAAGAAAGGGATATGGATTCATATGCCAATTTTTCACTCACCGTTCTGGGAGTGTTCCAACTCCAAACGAGTTGATCCTCCAAGGATATGATCAGTCTGATACCAATGACATAAAGCTCCTTTTTGAAGGAAATCCATTCATTTTATAAGGATTCTTCTAGATAGAATTTAACAGAAATTAACCAATGGACAATCCTCTTTTTTCACACTATTCAAGGAGTAAAGACCTTTTGAATTTAAGATGTGAATCAGATTCAAGGGTGATTTATAACAATGAGCACCTCCAACAAAAGAATTCTTTCCAAGGATAATCTATGCACCATCCCCAACTTTCTAAGAAATCCAATTAAAAAGAAAAGGAAAAGAGTCCATCAAGGCTTTCCAGATAATGGAGCACCTTGAGGTAGGCTTATCTGCTACTAATCTTAACCAATCCACCACAAACATTTTTTTAGATATTTCATTTTTATTACTTGGCTCAAAATCCCTTCATCAAATAAGCCTTTCTAGATATTTTTTAGGGCCAATTCCTCACCAAACTAGAACAAGTTATTAAATCCCCACCCACCATTTGTTTTTGCTTATACAAGGCTTCCCAACTAGTCGGGTGAAGTCCTTCCATTAGAGAAACTTGAAGGACAAAATTGGGCCTAAAACAAAATGCACAACCAAAATAAACTTTATAAGAACCAATAGGATTCAAGGTGATGATGTCAACCATGGGGAATGATTCACCATTTTTGGAGTAAAAAGGTAAAATGATAAAATAATAAAAAAAATAAAAAACTAATATTTCAACTCGTATTTTCAACCTATTCCCCCACATTTTTACTCAAATTTCAAGTGGGAGCACTAGTTGGATGCAGAATTTAATTCCTCATCCAAGGAGTACCCATGTTTCATACTTTCAATGTACACTGCTACATGTAAAATGAGAAATACATGAAAAAACATTATCACAATCACATTTTTTTTATATAGCAGGGTCCATCCAAAGTGTGCAACATGGGTAGTCCTTGGATGGGGAATTAAATTCCGCATCTAACAAGTGCTCTCACTCAAAATTTGAGTAAAACAGTGAGGAGATAAGTTTCAAAAATAGTTTTTCTTTTTTCCCTCCAAAATTTGATGAGGTAATTTAACCTTATATTATTATTTCCACTATTATCTTATAATATTGATTAGGAGGCCCATTTTAGACCTTAAAATTTCTCTTAGTTTTTTTTTCCTGTCTAAAGAAAACTGAACATCCTTTGTCTTATGATATTCAGAATAGATTTTGGAATCTTTGATAAGGAAATCCAATATATAGGGATGTTTTCTAGAACAGATTTCACCAATATCATTATGCCCCCCAAGAGAGAGCCAATTATAACACCACAAGCTTATACGCTTTTTAATTTTCCTAATAAGTCACAATCAATATTCTTTTTTATACCCATTTGGCTTGAGGAAGCAACCTAAATATTTTAGGCCATTTTCTAGAGCCTCCACCTTGAAGGGGAAGAAAGCCTTTATGGAGGAGAGGGAGTCCAAACTTACACCGTTATCAAGAAATGAGGATTTTTTTGCATTGATCTCCATCCCTGAGACTTGAAAAAATAGGCTTATCACCCTATTAAAGGACTTCCATTCCAAATCCGATCCAAACCTAATCAATATAACATCATATACAAAAAGTACATGGGTGATGAAATATTTAGGGGAGACATTAATACCTTTGATGTTTCCTTTCTACTTTTCCTCCGGGTGAAGGAGGGGAGAGAGGAAACCCATGTCTAATACCTCTAGAGTAGGGAAAGTTACGAGAGAGGGGCCCATTGATTAAAACTAATAAATTTGTAGAGGTTACACATCCCATGATCCAATTAGTGATCTCCAAGTTAAATCTAATTTGCAATAGGACTAGTCTAAGGAAGGTCTAATTGACTTATCAATAGCCTTATTAAGATCCATTTTCAGAACTAAAGCTTTCATATTTTTTGTCTTAATAGAGTGGATAACCTCTTGCATAATGCCAATTACATCGTGAATTTGTCTCTCTGCAAGAAAACCAAATTGATTGAGGCTCATTTATTTGCTAATTATTTTCTTAATTATGTTTGCAATCAACTTTGAAATGATTTTACACACCAAGTTAAAAAGTGAATAGGCCTATAGTCTAGAAAAGTCTTTGAGTTTGATATTTTTGGAATTAGGGCTATATAGGTGGAATTCATAGAAGATGCGACTTCCCCCTTTATTTTTTATTCCTCTAACACTTTATATAGATCAAAGAAATAAAGAGTTTAATTGTCCAGCCATTCTGGCTGGAAATTTTATCTTTCGAGAAATGCTTTAAGACCCTTTTGATTTCTTCATAGGTGATGGGGCTCCTTATCATATCAGAATCCTCTGAGTTGAAAAATTTTGGATATATCTAGATGAGTTGAAGCTCAAGGACAATATTGTTATGACCAACATCTCTAAACAAGGAAGAAAAATGGGTAGTTGTTGTTTATTTTAAATATGATTGATTTGAAACATTCCATCCTCCACCTCTATGGTCCAAATAGAATTTATGTTTCTTAAGTGGGCGACATAATTATCAAATAATTTTGTATTACCATCCCCCAGCTTTATCCATGTCACCATTCTCTTGAGCCTCCATGACTCCTCAAGGCTCAAAATATGTATTTTCCTAGCTTCTAAAGAGCTCATCCTATTGGATAACTCCACTGAGAAGTTTGTGTTAACAAATTCCTATGAGAGTTGACCATATACTTTCTCCAAGGCATACAGGGCATTTATGAGATCAACTTTCCTTTTTTTCCCATTTTACAATAACTTTCTTGAGTGTATATAACTTCTTAAATAAGGAGTCCATAACTGATGAGTATGTAAGACTTGAACTATTTCACCATAACTCGAAAATCAGGTATTTGAAAGAGGACTCTTCCATCCACATGTGATTAAATTAGAAAGGGTAATAGTTCCTGTGATCCTCAAAGTGAAATTCAAGAAGGATAGGAAGGCAGTATGATATTTTGTCTTGAAATATCCATTATTTGAATCTTCCAATCTTTTTTGACACCTCACTAGCCATCAAGAATCTATTAATACACTTTGTTATATCGCCCTCCCCAGTC
Source organism: Pinus tabuliformis (assembly GCA_031772625.1). Classification (NCBI taxonomy): domain Eukaryota; kingdom Viridiplantae; phylum Streptophyta; class Pinopsida; order Pinales; family Pinaceae; genus Pinus; species Pinus tabuliformis. The sequence goes on along the minus strand of CM062819.1, from coordinate 1,822,870,227 downwards.
CTGCCATTTCTCCAAGTAGGGGCAAGGGGAAAAGGAGATATATGATGGAGGTCATTAATCTAAGGCATCTCCAAAAAATATGTGTCCATGGGGTAAAACCGGGCGTGATATCCCCAAGATTCACTAGGAAAGATAATAAAAATTAATTCTTTGACCAACAAGAGAGAGGGTTCTAATATAAGTCCACTAGCTTGGAATTTCTCTGAAAAATCAGGCCTCTCTCTGCAATGCCCATATTAGTTTACCAACTTGATTGGATGCAAAAATCCTTTTACAACACCTTCATGAATAATTCCAACGAAAGAGGAGAAAGCTTGAAAGGACCTCACTTTGGGATTTGAAAGGGAGAGAAGTTCTTCGGACAACCCTACAGAGTCAATAGAGTAGGAAAACTAGCTGGGACAAAGATGATGGAAAGCATCCTTATCCTTTACCCCTAGGACCATGGTCTCTTGAAGTAAGATAATTGAGGGGCGATGGATGTCCACTAGCCTCTTAAGGAAGATGAATTTTGGGGCTCCCCCAATCCCCCTAATATTGAGAGACATGATGATCATTAGGAGGAGGTCAAAGAGGGATTATGTTCTTTAAGTGCCCTAACAACATTTTTAGAGTCAACAAGTGGAGATTCACATATCCCTCCTTAGATTGCTTCATGTGAAGGACCTTCTCTTGCCAAGAATTTTTTATTGTGTTTATTTTTTTGTATAGTTACATTATGGAAAGGAGAGTGAGGTTCCTTTAGATGAATCAAGATATAAAGGCAAGGCAATAATATTCAAAACACCCTTATAGGGTGGAATAATGGAGGGAAAGATATCATCAGAAGGGGTAGGGGAGGGTTCAAATTGGGGCACAATGTTTAGGGGTGGGAGAGGGGCAAGGATATAACCAAGGACTATAGTTGTAGGAGGGGTGGGATGTAGGGAAGATTTCCTTTGAGGTTCGATCTCACGTGAGAAGGGAAAGTGAATGTTGGCATGAAAAAGGGCAGTCATAGGATGACTGTTCCTCTGCAAAACAAGGTTTTGGCAAGGATCACCAAATTTTCTCTCTACTCAATTAGAAGATGTGGTGAAACAGAGCTTGGACACCACATAATTAGGTGTAGGGCTAGGGAGGATGCAGGTTGTAGGGTTTAGAATATGTTTCGAAACATTGGAAAAATTTATAGGAGAGTATGCAATTTTTTCAAGTTGTTTGATCATAAAATAATCCTTTGGAGATAGATATTGAATAAGAGATGACAAAGAGGAGAATAACTTACTAGTGAAATCATCTCTTCCTTTTGAGAGGTCCTCTGAAGAAGAAACATCCAGTATGGTGGTAGAAAGAGGGTCTAGGTTTGATCTGTCAGGCTCCAATACTGATGTTGCATCATGTTTAGAAGAAGGTTGATGGATGTACATTGTTTCATGTAGCAGTCCATTTACTTCCCCCTAAAATATTTAGAGTTCATCCATGTATGTGTCCATAAAAAAAGAGGAATTGGTATGATAAAGTATCTTGATAGGGGGATTTTGGAGTCCAATATTTCCACCATGCTCAAATATACAAGCCTCCTTTGAAGTTGTGCCCAATCGCTGAGTCACACCCAAGATGGGAGATGTGGGGATTTTGAGATCTTATTAGTCCAATACATATGCCTCAGAAAAATTAGCACCATATTTGTATAAACCTTGATCATTTTTTTGGATTGAAGCCTTTGTTAAGGAGGATAATTACAAGAATTTACCACATGCCCCACTTTTTTGCAGTTTAGGCATTTGAAGGGAGTGTTCCAATAATCAAGAGTTTGGATTTTAACTTTTTCCTTCCACCTTATTTTTAGTGCCCTAAGGAGGCACTTAGATACATCCATCTCCACTAGAACCCATGTCATTCATTTGACAACAATGATTAGGGAAGCCTCCATAAGAAAATAGATCTTCCAGGGGAATTTGCGATGTTTATGAAGACACTTTTTTACCATAGCTCCAAAGGAAAACTTGGCATCATGACTCATATGTTTTGGCGAGGATGTAGCTCAATACTTGGATAGAAGGCCAGATGCCAACACTGAAGCCACAAGGAACCCTTACCTAACACCCAGACCTTACTAATAATAAACTCAAGATCAAATTTTGTTAGAAAATGGAAATGGATCCATTTATGGACTAAAATGCTCAAGACTAGAATGTAACCAACTAGTGGCTTCCAGGTCACATTTATCAAAGACAAACTATTCTCATGGGATAAGGTGATGTAATCAAACTAACCAACGAGGGCTTGGGGGGGTTAGATATTCAACCCTGTCTAAGTTTACACCTACCCCCAAGGTTAGTTCTTTCATTGTGGAAAGGCCCTTAAAAGTTTTATGACTAGGTTTTCTTCATGCCTTTCCCCAAATAACTTTGGATTTGTCCATCTTTCTCCCACTTCTAACTCCTTGATGGCTACATGGTAAAGTTGTTTAGTTCTGACACGCTTGTAAGCTAGTAGTTTCATACCCTTGGAATCTCATGATGAGAAGGAGTATTTCTTTTTGGGACAACAATAAGTTGGAAACCCTAGCTCCTCAAGCCAATAACCCTAGTTCCAAAATACTTTTAATATACACCCATTACATAGATTTCCAACCGACAATCACATGGAAAAACTTCTCATAGAAAAACATAATAGGGAAAAATATGGAGTGTGCTGCAACGTTTTGATAGATATCAAGTGTCTATAATATTCCAAGAAAAATATTTCAAACCAAGTAGAATGCTCAAGGCTTGGCCTTATCTAAACCCTTATGCAGAGTTCACTTTTTCACACTTTAGTACTATACCACTAACTTGAAAATGCCTTTTCACACAATGCATGTTTATTGAACCATTACTTAACAATTTTTTAGTGACCTACAATTTTTTGTTTGGTTTTATTTATGTCCTCTTGTAAATTCAACAAAGTCCCAATTTTATCTTGTAATGTTGCTAAGAACTTACGACTTTTTTTTGTTCTGATCGCAAAGAAGGTAGAAATATGTTAGATGGTAAAATTGTCTCTTTGTTATATATCAAAAAGTATGGGGATGTGCCAAATAGTAAATTACACATAATTAACCCATAATGTGTTGGAGAGTACATTATGATGATTGCAATGATGGTTAGCCTTCTTGATAATCTTGATCAAGTTTTTGTTTGTTGATTCAAATAAAACATTCCCTTAGTAATAATAAATAGCTTAAAATCATAAGGGAAATCCTTTCTTGGTTACATCTACTAATGAAAAGTATGATACAATATCAATCAAAGTATAGATGGGACACCAAGGCTAGTGATGATATGTTTTTACAAGAATTGAATCATTGTCATGTCATTGAAATTTATTATTGTAACTTGTTTTACAATGTGAAGCAATTTATTGGAATCAATATGTACTTGTGTTGCTTTGAGGAGTTAGGATTAATATTTACCATTACATCGAATCCCCATTTCTCAAAAGGTTATCAATAGAAAAAGAGTTGCAATGATATCACTAGTTTTCTTCGTTTTAATCCCTTCTTGCACATTTTTGACATATTCAACACTATTGGACATGTGCATGCACATATTAGAATAACACTGGTTATTAGTGCCCAACTTTTAAAACCTAATGTGTTGTGGTATCTCCAAAGAATGTCCACCTATTGAACCATGATGTAAATCAATGAATACCTTCTCAATATCATTATCCTCCAAAACATCTCAATAGCATGTTGTCATAGTTCTTCATATAAATAATTATGTTGACTAGATAGTGTTGAGTAGATTTCAATCTTAATGCTCTTCGTTTCTTTACAGCTAGGTGACTAGGACTAGATCCATGTTGCAAATAGTGTTTCAAATCATGATAACATGAATTTTTCTATAGGTACAAAAAGGACATTAGTTGTAAAAAATATTCTTCCAAACCACTTTGTTAGTGTAAGCTTGATCTTAAGCTCTGACTTCTAGTTTGCCTTCGAATCCTTGTGCTTGAACTATGGTTGTAAGTTTAATATCTAGATTGTATTCCTAGAAAGTCATCATCTAGTTCCTACACTTTCACCAAGTTCCTTCTTCATAAATATAAATCTCATAACTGAATGCAGAACAATAACTTTTTTATGTCTATTTAGAACATAAAGTTTGAGTTATTTCACTACTTTGACTACAACTTATGCTTTTTTTTCAACTTCCAAATAATTTAGTTCAACACCTTGTAGTCTGATGCTCATAATTGTTTTTACAAATTTACTCCCTTCTTCATCCTTCTAAGTGAGCACAACATCAAGGGAGTGGTTAGATTCAAATTTATGGAGATAAAATATTTTCTCAAGCCCATATTGCTCAAGGATGGAGTGGCATCAATAACTATCTTGATTTCCTCAAAAGTTCCTTTCTCAACCTTATCATATTAAAAGAGTACATCTTACTTCATCATCTTTTATAGGGATTTAATGATTTCAACAATCATAGATGTATCAACTTATGAAATTAATATTCCTAGAAAAGGACTACATCGATTTCTTATTACATGTTATTGGAATTTGCATGGATTTTTTTCTTTCCAGATCTACTAATATTTCATCTTTTGAAATCATATTCCCGAACAATTTTATTTTTGAAAAAAAATAAAATGTTCTTAGAATTTAGTTAGATCCATATTTTATGCACCTATCAAACATTTGCTTCAATTGTCTTATATGATCAATGAACCTCTTCTATTAAATGTTGACATTGTATATATAGAAAACCATGCTTTGATTAAAAAGGTTGTCGAAAGCTATATCTTTCACATATTGGAAAGTGGCATTGGCATTCATTAGTCCAAATGACTTCCATTTAGATGTGTACTTTTATGTGTCCCATTTGGTCTTGAAGGTGGTTTTCAATCTATCCTCATTAGAAATAATAACCTAATTGTATCCCAAAGATCCATCCAAGAATGAGGGCATTTTGAAACCTATTAATAGCTACAAATTTACATGTTCCTAAATCTTTGTTAGCAACCATAACATTGTCTAACTACCATATAATTGTGAGAAACATCACATCACCTCCTTTAGTTCTATGAAGAAAATTATTTTTTCTATGAAATAAATAGGTTGAGCTAGAAAATAGTTTCCAAAAAAAAACTTCCAATATTTTTTTGAGTTTGGTTCCTCCTTTAAATTCCATGACCATGTATATCATGCTCCTTTCCTAATTTATTTATTAACCTTTTCATTTACTATTTTAAATTCAATCTTGGCTTGAAAATGTATTTATTTAGTAGTTTATTAATATCTATTAAGACTTCATAATTTTGGAATTTCTTTGTAGTCCACAATGCCTTCTATTGAATTATCTTAATTCTTATTACTATGTTTTAGTTTCATTCATTTTAACTTCTCAATTTGTCTTATTTTTATTATCCATATATTTTACATACCATTTCAACTTTTTTCTTCTTCTTTTTTATAAATTCTTATTTATATGCTTTAAATTTTCCCAATAAAATGATTTCTTTTTATTTTCAAATATTTTAAAATAAGTATTTTTTTCTCTTAATAATTAAAATCTCACTGATCATAACTCTTTTTATCTTTTAAATATATATAATTATGATATATAATTTTTTCAATTTCTCTCACAAATATACAACTATTTATTATTATAAAAACATTTTTATTTTCATAAATTTCAATTATCATTTTAATTTCAATATATATATATATATATATATAAATTAAATATTTTCACTTTCACCCTTAAAAAAAAATTATTATTTTTTAAAAATATTTTTTAATCAATTTAACTAAACAAAACATTTTTAATTAAATGGTTATCTAAAATTTCTTAAATTTTAATTTTGAAAAACTTAAAATACCCCTTCTTTTCCTTTAGACTCAAATTTCATCTCTCATATTAAAAAGGGGACCGATTTACCAAAACTTTACTACAATAACTCGATTCATGTCAAATTCCATGACTCATATTAAAAAAGGAACCGATTTACCAAAGCTTGATGGTGAGAATTTGAATTTCAGACGTAGTACCATTTAACAATGATAAATCATTCAATTTCGTCTCTTATAAAGCCACCACATGTGCACAGTGTAAACGCATTTTGCAGTTCATAAGATCACGAAGGTAGCCTCCAACGAACAGATCGTGAACGTAGCATCATCATAAGTGTTACATTTAATACAAATGTTTGCATTATTCTATCGCTAAAAATTAAATTCCATCACAATATTACACACTTTAATGAAACATTATAGAAGTGAGAAGAATGAAATATTTGACGCTCCAAAAATGTAACCCAATTCCTACATTTTCCATCACATCAAATGGTGGAGGCTGATAAAAAGCTAACAGACCAACCAAACCCTAACTACCAAACGAATCTGATTTCGATCGACCTTTGAATGTTTGGTAGTGGGCATCCCAATTTACGTCCATCTTGAAATCGGATCATTTCAATGACTTTAAGGAAAATTTACATCATCATCGTCTCCACTGGCTTGAGATTCGAACATGCAACCAAATATTTGTGATCTGTAAGGAGAAGGGGGCCTTCAGATCCTCTGTGCTCACAATCACATCTCCATATCTATCCATCAAATTAAACGCCTCCTTCAATGCCCATATTTCACCATTATCAGTGTTGGATATGGGCTCATTTATTTTATCAATTTCCTGCGTAATGAGCCACAAAATCCCTTGAAACTCTTCAAAATTCACAGAACCAATGTTGTCGGCATCGACAACAATTTTCATTCCCTCCATTTCCTCTCTACTTGAGTCGCTATTGTCGGCATGGGAAACAATTATCATTCCCTCCATTTCCTTACTTCTCAGCCTCTTCCCCACGCAGAAGCAACTTCCTATGAAGAAATATTGGGGATCCGACAAACTGATTTTCCTGTCACTATATTTGTCCAACACATTGAAGGCCTCCTTCACCTTCCATGGTTCCTCTATCCATAATTTCATTTCTAACAGTTGCCCCCTCTTGTTTCAGCTGCAAGGAAACATAATTGGCGACATCGAATTGAATTCCAGGTAGAGCAATTGATATTACAGTCCAGGTACAAATTTACAGGCCAAGAGGAAAAAATTAATCGAAGAGGGCGCTATACAATTTCATCATCAACGAATGCTAGATGAAACAGAGAGACCGATGTTACCCGAGGGAAAGCCTCATTGTTTTCCACATGCAACATGAAATGACAGTTGCACCCATGGCTTCAAAAACTTAAGAAAATTGTCTGCACCAAAAACAGAGAAACAGTTGGTTATCCAGCAGCCATGGAATAAATACACTAGTAAGCCAACCTCCCCGGGAATGGACATTCATATAGTGTTTTGCGCAGTCCAAAAATCAGATTTGAAATTTGAAATAGAAGGGGGCTCAAAAGTGAAATTTGAGATTTGAAATAGAGCTACATGTTGCGTATGGAAAATATTTGTCAATGTTTTAATTGAGTTGTCCCTGTATTTGTCAATGGTTTAATTGATTCAATGACAACAGGTCAGGTTCGTCGTCATACCTCGGGGAATGATAGATTGCTGCAAACTGTGGAAGAGGTAGGAAAAAGTAGCTGCCAGGAAATCAAGATAACCCATAATATTTGCCATGCTATGGCATGACCATCATCCATGGCAACATCCAACTCTCGCCAAAAAGTCACATTATAGACTATTTCATTTATTTATTTTTGGTGTGGTGACTTGTACTACAGGTGGTTGGAATGATCTATCTCTAACAAGAAGCAATTTATTTACTCTATTTATCCCTAGGAGGGAGAGTTGGAGTATATTCCCAGACTTTGCTTAATTTATTAAGCACTTTTATATTCCTTTTCAGTGACATCTTGTCCCATTTGGTTGTGTCCTTACTACCTTTTCGTGATCACCATGGTTGGGAGTTCCTTCATTCTCACTTGATTGGAGTCTGACTGACCATCTTTCGCTGGATTTTCCACTAAGCTAGACTCTACATTGGATTGGATTTCTAACATGGCTCATGTTGATGAATGTATTAACTAACTAGATGTTGACATTTCCATTCATGAGGCCTTTATCCATGTCACCTTGGAGGCTGAAAGATCATACCTTCATAATAGGAAGCACTTGGAGGAGCCAAGACCCTCAGAACGATCGACCCTTCCCCCATCCTCTACATATCCGACAAGTGGCATTCATGAAGAGCTTCAGGTGATGGGACCTTAACTTCAAGATGAGAAGCATCGAATAAGAAAATGGGTCCACAATACAACTATCAATTTGTACTCTGAAACTAAATTATTGAACTTTGGATATGATGTTCTATGGGATAGGGTTACCAGTTTGTAGAAGAGAGTTCTTGTCAGTCATTGGGTATTTGCAGATCTGCCCAAGAAAAACATGCAAGACTAGGTGAGGTTAAAATGGGCTCCTATACTAGATTATTCCCCAAAGGCGAGTAGGCTCATGAATTCCTAGTACAATTTCCATTTTCAACATTAAGATGATTTGAAGTGCATTTTGAAGATCCCTTGGGTTTGTGGGAGAAGTTTCTTATAGTTGCACAAATGGTATGTGGGTTTTAACCCACTCTGAGACATGCCATGAAATAACTTTGTTTGGGTAAAACTCCTAGGTTTACCCTTGTAATTCTAGACTCGAAGAGTTCTGTAGGAGATTGGGAATGCGATAGGTCACTTTATATATATGGACCCAGGATGCCTGGGTGCTCGGGACAAGATAGTGGTGTGGATTTTGGTGGAACTTGGTTTCACTAGGGGTCTTCCAAAACAAATTGATTTGGCCTAGGGATAGATTCTTTATAGACAACACCTTGACTACTGGGGCATTCCGTTCAGGTGCCTTCTCTGTCACCACATGGGTCACCTCTTCGAAATTCCCTCGTCGGAATTTTCATGGTGGTGAAAGGAGAAGGCATTGAGGATGGAGATGTGGCCACCATGCTTGGGATGAATCTGAACAGTGGATGATAAATACTACATTTTCTTTTGAGAAATCTCATTCTATTTCTAATTTTTCTACCTCTCCCCTTTCCCTATCTCCCCGCTGTGCCCCGTATCCTATGTCACCTCCATGTGAAGATGGGGATCACATCCTTGTACAATAGGAGGCTCCCATGATGACCCTTTTTGTGTCTCCTCCTTCCCTTATGGCGCCACCTCCACTTTCTGGGTTTGTGCCACAACTAGATTATACACCTCCCCCAAATAATTCATCTCTTGTGACATGTCCCCTTACAAAAATGATTCATAATTTCCTCCTCCTATTCATTCCTCTCTGTTTCTGATTCATATCTCTTCCCCTTCGTCCCCTACTACCCGGACCAAGGATTTATCCCCACATAATTATGTCGGCAGTGACATTGACTTCTTGATGATTAATCCGGCCATGGACCTGTCTGCCCTATCTATCCACAAAGGTTTGGAACATTCTTCCTCTCTGTCTATTATTCTCGATTCTTCTTTTAACATCATTGTTAGACGTAATGGTAGTAGGGGTTCCCATCACTATAGACATTTCTCATCAGCCAAGTCTCTACACTTTCTTGACTCTTTTGAACTGGGGGATATTCCTATTATCTATACTTATAATTCTCGAGCCCTTGGAGCTAATATGCCCAATTCGAGGGCATCCTGATGAATTGTCTATCTTTGAATATGCGAATTTTGGGGGACCATTCTAAATTATTATCCCTCAAACACCTTTTTGGGTCGATTCGACCTTTCATGATTATGTTACAAGAAACCATGATTATGTCTGATAAAGTATTTTCGTACTTCCATAACATTTTTCCATAATGGTATATGGTTGTCGTAGGCTCTTGTGGACAATCGGGGGGCACTGTTATGCTCTGGGACCCCGATGGGCCTCACTATGTGCATATAAATTTTTCATAGACATTTTGTTAATAGGACATATTCGAGGAGTTTATGAAACAATACATTTTATCAATATGTATGCACCATATAAGGACAAGACTTCCTTTTGGGATTGTATGGAGGCATGTGATGTTCTTAATATCGGATCCCTCATTATTGCAAGGGATTACAATGGCACACTATCTAGTGAGGAATATTGGGAGGCATGTTATAGAAGGGATCTGATGGCCAATTATTTACAACTCCTTTTTTATTCCAATCATCTTTTGGACATTCAGCCAAACTCTCTTACTCCTACATGTCACAATGGTAGATCGGGGGATAACTATACCAACAAGAGACTAGACCGCTTCATTGTACATGAGAATTTAGTTGAAAGTTTTGGTAACCTAAGATCTTGGGTTGATAGTACTTTTGTTTCATATCATCATCCCCTTTTCCTATAATGGCGAACAAAGAACATCTGACTGGGAATACCTTTCAAATTTAACAGATTATGGTTGGAGGATGAGGATTTTAATAGACTGGTAAATACTACTTGGAATTCAGGGGACAGGCAATTTTATATATCCCCTATGGTTCTTTTCTTTGAAAAACTACAATACCTTAAGGGTCATATACAGAATTGGGAAAGAGAAAAGAAAAAGTATCTTTCTTAGAAACTGAAGGATATTATTAAGGAGATTGTTGGACTTAGCAACATTATGGATCAAGGAGCTCCTACAAACTACATGTGGGAGATGCTTAAAGAATTGGAGCATAGAAAGAGACACATTCTCTAGATATAGGAAAATACTTAGCACCTGAAAAGCAGAGCTCTATGGCTCTAGGAATGGGACAAAAACACACATTACTTTCATAAGTATGCCAATCAAAGAAAAAATATTAACACTATTTGGCAAATTCTGGGGACGACGGGGGAGAATTTATATACAACCGAGGTGATAAAAAATGAGGTGGTGCATTTTTTCAAGTATTTCTACCAGGCTCGTTCAAGCATTGATATACAAGAACAATTTTGGGTTACAATGGACTACCCTCTCATGTTTAATGAGGATCAAAATGAATCTCTATATAGGTTGATTTCTATAGAATAAGTACTCCAAGTGTTGAAATCCTTTTCAAAAGACAAATTCCTGGGACCTAATGGTTGGACAGTGGATTTCTTCATCCATTTCTTTGATTTGTTGTGATCAGACCTACTAAATATGGTCTAGGAATTGAGGATCACTGGTAATGTATCTGGCTCCATAAACTCCATTTTTTTTCTCTTATTCTAAAAGCTATGATCACTTCTAATTTTTTGGATTTCAGACCTATTTCTATTTGTAAATTTCATATAAGCTCATCTCTAAGATTATTGCAGATCATTTTAAGGGTGCCCTCTCATTACATATTTCATGGGAACAATTTGATTTCCTACACAACCGATTGATCCATGATGTTGTGGCCACAACACAAGAAACTATGCATTCCATACCCACTAAAAGATTGCAACCATAGGTCATGAAGGTGGACTTGAAGAAAGCATGTGAATGTGTAGACCAAGCATTTATGTGCCTTATTCTGACAAAGATTGGTTTGGTGCTTCATAATATTGAATGGATTATGTCACTACTGCACATTTTGTTCTGATCAATGAATATCCTTTTGATTTTTTCAAAGCAAGGGGAGGGTTATGGCAAGGATATTCCCTTTCACTATTGCTCTTTATATTGGTGATGGATGGCCTCAATCATAAAATTACCGTTGCTCGATCAGCGGGCATGTTATGTAGTATCTGTTTGGGTCCTCGTACTGATATAACTCAGTTTTTTTGTGGACAACATCCTTACTTTTGGGATGGTTTCCAAACAACAATGGTTGACACTACACAATATCTTCAAGAGATTTAGAGCTAGGCTCCGGTATGATGGTGAATGTGGAAAAATATCTTATTTTTTACTCATATGGATATTAGGAGGAGATTAATTGTATTGCACAACTCTTTAATTTTTTGTCCCTTCCCTTGTGTGATGGATTTACTTATCTAAGATTTCACCTTAAACTGAATAATTACAAGAATGAAGATTGGCTATGGCTTATGGATAAAATGTGCCATAAATTATATTGTTGGTCCCATTGATGGCTTACCCTTAGAGGTAGATACATATTGCCTAAGGAAGTCCTCTAGCAGATCTAAATGTACTAGACACATCTATATATTTTACCCTCAGACAGTATTACTAGGATCAAAAGCATCATGGCACACTTCATTTGGGTGAGTGCGAACATTGAAAACAGATTCCATCTTATCAAATGGCAGAAGATCACCATTCCAAAAGAATTTGGTGGTTGGGGAATTTTGGATATAAAGACTTTTGGATAGGCACTAATTATCAAATCTCTATGGCGTGCTATTTTCGGAGAAGTTATTTGAAAGATATTACTGTAACAAAATATCTGTGCAATAAGGAAGCTCTTGATTGGATCAGAGTTTGGCACATTGGGATAAAATTAAGTTCTTACATTTGGACCAGTTTCAACAAGGTAAAAAACAGTTTTCTCTAGAGAATTATTTGGGCATTTGGCAAAGGTAACCGTGTCATTATTGGCATAGACAATTTAGAGGGTATTGATGGCAACAATCCCCTCTCAGAGGATACCATGGGGATATTACACTCCAAAGGTATTTTTTTTCTGGAATCGGCTATACTTCAATGGAGGGGCAATTTTCCTATTTTGAGAAGTGTAGAGGATATTGGTCTGGATGGTCACAAGGAAGTTGAATGGAATGGCTACACTCGGAATCTTAGAAGAGTCGAACTTTGTATATTTGAAGAGGGTGATCACATCACATGGGGAGGGAAGTTCTAGTCCAACTTGATGGAGGTAGCAGACAACTATAGGTACCTTATGTGCACACATTTTTATGTTTCTCATCCATGTTGGTTCAAACAAATTTGGAAGTTGAATGTACCTATTAAGATAATCTTGTACACATGGTTAGTATGGAATAACAAAAGTCTAACTTGGGAAAATATTCACAAGAGAGGTATACATGGATCTGGAAGATGCCCACTTTGTAGGGAATTGATTGAGAGAAATGTACATCTTTTATTCGAGAGCCCCATGGAAATACAAATTTGGACCAACATTCTACTACAACTTAACATCCCTTTCAGAGGTTTTCATTCTATTGAACAATGTCTAGGCTGGTGGATCAACCGTGGGGGTAAATTTCAAGCCACTCCAATATTTACTTTCTAGAAAATCTAGTGTGCCAGAAATGGTTATATATTTGAGGGACTGCAGATTGACATATATAGAATTTCTCACAACATTGAGATGTGAATGGATAATTTGAATGTTCACATTTAGAAAGATAAGGATCTCTTGCATAGGTGCATCCCTCCAGACATTCAATTTCCTGCGTGTTATTTTGATAGTGTAAAGAGGCATATGCAAGTGTGGTGTTTGGATTAGGATAAATCAATGTATACAAAAAAATATTTCATGGAATGGAGGTGTTGGCACAAACATGTAGGCAGAGACCTTGGAACTATGGGGACTTATATGGTTTTCCAGAAGAATTTTGACAAATTCTACACATGTTTATGGTGACTCAAAGACCCTTATTAATGGTATCTCAGACAAATACCCACACCCCCCCCCCCCCCCCCCCCCCACCCCCAACCATCTTAGTGGTTGGATATCACAGATCCAAATCCTGATGTTGTCCTTTACACAGATTTATTTTCAGCACATCTTTAGGGAGTCAAATTTGGTTGTTGATAGATTGTTTAAGAAGGGCCTTATGGAAGATTATGGTCATATTCACTTTCTCGATCTCAAGAATAACACGTACAGGGATGGAGGCTCAATCCTACTCCCCTAGTTGTTTGTCTCCATTTTTTTCTTGAGTTTTCTACTAAATCTTTTGGCATTGTTTTTAGTGATAAGGTTGCTCATGGGTTGTATATGTGAGTATCTCACTTTTGAAATCTCTTTTGTTATTTTTTCCATAAAGACTATTTTGTATTCGGCTTTTATCTATTATCACTAGCATAAATTAGGGGTTACATTGTACTGGTACATTATATAAATCAGTGTTTTTTCCATCTAAAAAAGAATAAAAATATATGTATAGGTCCTCCTCAATTTTTTCCATGCAGAGAAACAAAAATTGGAGTATTTTCATATAGAATCCCATGTAAGGAAAGAAGAAAATTGAGCTATTTCTTTGTTCAAATCCTATCCACTCAGTGAGAGAGTGTGTAAATTTAGTGATCTTATCTACAAAAGGTCATTTTCTGTTTGTGTCTCTTTCACAAATTTACGTATTTTATTTTTATAAACCCTCCATCTCTAGAAAGGTATTAGGGAATGAAACCCCAAGTTCCAAAAAATGGTTAATTAGAGTCTGATGGTTATTTATGCCGCTTTTTCATTATTTAACCATTCTAAAAAATTTAATCATTACTCATGTCTTAAATTTTAAATTATTTGAATTCGAGTTTTAATCATTCATATATATATATATATATATATATATATATTTGATGTGTTATTGGCCAGTATTGAAAATTTGATTAGATGTTAAAGTTATAGTTTCACATTAAAGTGAAAGGTTTTACATTAGACATTAAAGTTATAGTTTTTACTAGGGTGGAATTCTCATTTGTTGCAGTATAGGGTTGTATTGTATCCCATTTCTCTTTATTGTTGGGTATTAAGCTTGTTACAGGGATGTATTTTGTTTCACATATGGTTTCCATGTTTTTTGTGTTGTTTCTACATAACTTTGGGTCAGATCCCTCTTTTGAATTGGTTGTTGTACTTCCCTCAATGAATTCACAAATTTTTAACCCGACGAGCATTTCTTTCAATTGCCCATTGTTGGTATGTGGAGTCTGGTACCAAGGAACCTTCTCAGTCTAGTTCTAAATGGGATTCTACCCCTTTTGCTCATTGTTCCCTCAAACTTCTCAAACCTGGCTACATTCTAGTACTCACGTATTATGGGTCTCTAAGAAGTTGAAATGTTTTGAAGTCATAGTTGTTAGGGGGTAGCAAGTCTTGTATTATCACATTCAGTTAATACCACTTAAATTTTTTCGTAAGAGGAGATGTTGTGTTATTCTTTTGGGATCGTTACTCCTTCCAGTTGTTACTGTTAACTTGCTAGCTTCATTTCTATAGGGTGCTCCTTATCCTGTGACCAGTCATCATCTAGTCACTTAGTTGGTTCGACTGTTTTTTTGTGTCTTGTTGGCAGGACTTATGTGACAATGCCACCTTGAAAAAGGCACCCTAGCTGCAGAGGAGGTTCTCTAGGGCATCCTTTTCTAAACATTATCGGTTATTTGGTTGGGAATCAGCAACAAACTTTTTTTATGCAACTCCCCAAAATTTGAAAGGAGATTATGAATTTGGAAGCAAGGGAGTTTTGGGATCGTATATACCATTTTGACTCATAAATTTGTGGCAACACTCTCAAATGGGTTCTCGATCCAGGGAAATTCTAGAAGAGAATACTACATTTTCTCCACTCTATAACACTACACCGTCAGATGGAAACACTTCTAAGCATTGTCATTCGGGAAAAACAAGTAGACAACTAAAAGCTCTTTGTTGGCCAAGAGGATATCAAGGGAATTTTGAGAGACATTAGGTATGATATGGACGATATATTGGCCAGATTAAATTGAGTGGAACGCTTCATTGTTTCTGACTCATGGACATAACCAAAGAACCATCAGGATGAGGACATAGTGTTCAATGTTTCATTTCTAAACAATGTTCCACCTTTGAACATTACAAATGCAAAATCTCCTCCTCACTCTCTAGTTATCATTTTGGACTAATACGTCTATTATGCCTACTCTCTACATACACTATGTTTACTCTCTACTTTCAATTGTTGGTAGTTGATTACTACCTTTTGTAATCACTATACTTTTTTTTCTATTGAGCGATGTCAATGGATCCAATATGTTTTTACTTATGGCAATCATAGTTTTTTTGTTTTGAGATCTAAATCCAAGGTATTTACTATGTATTCATTGGCATAAGTGTTGTCTCAGTAGTTTTTTAGTTAGTTTTATTTTGGTGATAATGGAAGCTACTCAGGGTCTTCTAGTGCGAGCATGAAGGTTTATCAATATAATCTTTTTTGTTATCAATAAAAATCAGTAGAAGAAATTTATCAAAAAAGAAGTGTTTTACATTATCTTTTAAGTATTATGAAATTAAAAATAATTTTTTAAGTGATTAGTTTAATTCAAAAATCCAATAATTATGATAAGTAAAAATATCATCCATTCATATAGACATATTGAATTATCAAAAGCCTCCAAACCTTTTTGTTAGCATGCACATGTGACACAAATCAAGGTTAAAATATTAAATTTTAATTATATTTAAATAAAATTTACAATATATATGGTTAATGGGGTTAGTATTCTACATATTATAAAACTCATTCAAATTTTTTTATAAATATATAACTCATTCAATAATTGTTATAAATTTTTTTAATTTAATCCTATATACAATTTTATATTATATAAAATAAAATAAAAAACAAAAATAATAAACAATATTTAAATAAATTATGGGAAGGCAAGAAAAAAAATTCATACAATTTTGTAAATTTGTATATAAATTTCATTATTTATTTCATTTGTTCATATGCATTGAAATGTTGCTAATCATCATTGTATTCTTAGTAAGAATTTATTTTTGTCATTTTGTGAATATATATTAATTAAATTGTAGCAGAAATTATGATTCTAATGAGTATGTAATACATAGTTATGAAGAATAAAATTTGTATTCTTAATTTATTTTTATGTAGGATTTCTATTCAATCAATAAAATATTGAAAATATTATTCTTCATAAAATTCTACCCATTTTTACATTAAACTTATGACTAATAAAAATCATAAATGAATTAATAAGACAATTAAGTTTTAAGCATTATGATAATGCTTAAAATCAAAATATCTTTCATATCACCCCACTTCTTACTCACTTAATTACAAAAGAAATTGTATATATACTTAAATTTAAAGAGTGATTGTAAATAAAACATGGGTTGAAACGCACAAAAAGTGTTAGAAGTGTATATAAACGTGTTGTATCTATGTGTTAAAAGTGTATATAAACGTGTTGTATCTATGGACACTCATTAGTAATGCGTCAACATATAAATAAGGAAACTTTTTCAGGACTATGGATGCTTGCTAGAAGTAAATCGACACCAAGTTAAAGCAATACGAACTAAAGTAATTGGAAATAAATTTTTCTATATAAAATTTCTATAATTGTATTCTAGGATTTTATCTTAAAATAAATTGAAATCTATTAGTTTCACTCATATTAAAAATAATGACTTTAAAGTGATGAGTATTATAAATAAATTTCTTAATTTCTTTTTAATCATATAATAAAAGAAAAAAATGATGATTATGTGGAAAAAATTAAGGTCAAATCTTACTTCTATTTAATTTTATTTTTTATAAATTATATATATTGAAAGATATAACGACTTTTTTTAGTGCATCCCTAATTATTATTGTGTAACAACATTTATATATATATATATATAAAATAAAATAATGAGGGTAATTTCCGTTTGTGTATATTTCCTTCAAATCTATTATTTGGATATAAATTCCATAAACAATTCATTCTTTATTTAATTATTCTTTGCGCCACGTAAAGCAAATCCCCAATATTCTACCTAATATCAAATATGGGCATAATATATTTTCATATTTGTATCAATATGAAGTTATAACTAAAGAATAAGTTGTTTCCCCATGGGTACCATATCAAATATCCGACCTTGGATGCTGATTAAATAAATAAATCATAAATCTGATATCTGATATTCCCTTTTCCCATGATATTTTCCCATGATATGAGCCCCACTTGTAGTGGATTCCTTTTACAGTGTTTGATAAATGTTTTATCGTCACTCAATATTCCATATCTTTTCAAGCCTTCAAATATCCAATATTCCAATATAAAAAGTATTCCATATCGAGTATCATCCATACCCTTTAAAACAAAAATAACAAAACTATGATATAGTGATATATGACACCTCAGCGTGCCACCTCAGACCTAATTCTGACATGCCCTATCACATGTGGATATGGATGTGATGACATGTATCACTCAAATTCTACCTATTTTGGTGATTTTTTTAACTTATTTTATAAGACACGTGTCATCTAGGTGGCACAACCACATTGCTTTTGGTTGCCTCATCTCATCTGATTCAAGTGTTGTATCAAAATTTTATCTCATATCCACTATTTTAAATTAAGACTAATCTATCTTTAGTTAAAGAAATAAAATGTGAATAGCGGGGAGATTAGTAAAATGGTTTATCAAGCAAAATTATAGTTAAAACAATATAGAGGGTATTGATGGCAACAATCCCCTCTCAGAATTATTTGGGCATTTGGCAGAGGTAACCATGTCATTATTGGCATAGACAATATAGAGGGTATTGATGGCAACAATCCCCTCTCAGAGGATACCATGGGGATATTACACTCCAAAGGTATTTTTTTCTGGAATAGGCTATACTTCAATGGAGGGGTAATTTTCCTATTTTGAGAAGTGTAGAGGATATTGGTCTGGATGGTCACAAGGAAGTTGAATGGAATGGCTACACTTGGAATCTTAGAAGAGTCGAACTTTGTATATTTGAAGAGGGTGATCACATCACATGGGGAGGGAAGTTCTAGTCCAACTTGATGGAGGTAGCAGACAACTATAGGTACCTTATGTGCACACCTTTTTATGTTTCTCATCCATGTTGGTTCAAACAAATTTGGAAGTTGAATGTACCTATTAAGATAATCTTGTACACATGGTTAGTATGGAATAAAAAAAGTCTAACTTGGGAAAATATTCACAAGAGAGGTATACATGGATCTGGAAGATGCCCACTTTGTAGGGAATCAACTGAGAGAAATGTACATCTTTTATTGGAGAGCCCCATGGAAATACAAATTTGAACCAACCTTCTACTACAACTTAACATCCCTTTCAGAGGTTTTCATTCTATTGAACAATGTCTAGGCTGGTGGATCGACCGTGGGGGTAAATTTCAAGCCACTCCAATATTTACTTTCTAGAAAATCTAGCGTGCCAGAAATGGTTATATATTTGAGGGACTGCAGATTGACATATATAGAATTTCTCACAACATTGAGATGTGAATGGATAATTTGAATGTTCACATTTAGAAAGATAAGGATCTCTTGCATAGGTGCATCCCTCCAGACATTCAATTTCCTGCGTGTTATTTTGATAGTGTAAAGAGGTATATGAAAGTGTGGTTTTTGGATTAGGATAAATCAATGTATACAAAAAAATATTTCATGGAATGGAGGTGTTGGCACAAACATGCAGGCAGAGACCTTGGAACTATGGGGACTTATATGGTTTTCCAGAAGAATTTTGACAGATTCTACACATGTTTATGGTGACTCAAAGACCCTTATTAATGGTATCTCAGACATACAAATACCCACACCCCCCCCCCCCCCAACCATCTTAGTGGTTGGATATCACAGATCCAAATCCTGATGTTGTCCTTTACACAGATTTATTTTCAGCACATCTTTAGGGAGTCAAATTTGGTTGTTGATAGATTGTTTAAGAAGGGCCTTATGGAAGATTATGGTCATATTCACTTTCTCCATCTCAAGAATAACACATACAGGGATGGAGGCTCAATCCTACTCCCCTAGTTGTTTGTCTCCATTTTTTTCTTGAGTTTTCTACTAAATCTTGTGGCATTGTTTTTAGTGATAAGGTTGCTCATGGGTTGTATATGTGAGTATCTTACTTTTGAAATCTCTTTTGTTATTTTTTCCATAAAGACTCTTTTGTATTAGGCTTTTATCTATTATCACTAGCATAAATTAGGGGTTACATTGTACTGGTACATTATATAAATCAGTGTTTTTTCCATCTAAAAAAGAATAAAAATATATGTATAGGTCCTCCTCAAATTTTTCCATGCAGAGAAACCAAAATTGGAGTATTTTCGTATAGAATCCCATGCAAGGAAAGAAGAAAATTGAGCTATTTTTTGGTTCAAATCCTATCCACTCAGTGAGAGAGTGTGTAAATTTAGTGATCTTATCTACAAAAGGTCATTTTCTGTTTGTGTCTCTTTCACAAATTTACGTATTTTATTTTTAGAAACCCTCCAACTCTAGAAAGGTATTAGGGAATGAAACCCCAAGTTCCAAACAATGGTTAATTAGAGTCTGATGGTTATTTATGCCGCTTTTTCATTATTTAACCATTCTAAAAATTTTAATCATTACTCACGTCTTAAATTTTAAAATATTTGAATTCGAGTTTTAATCATATATATATATATATATATATATATATATATATATATATATATATATATATATATTTGATGTGTTATTGGATAGTATTGAAAATTTGATTAGATGTTAAAGTTATAGTTTCACATTAAAGTGAAAGGTTTTACATTAGACGTTAAAGTTATAGTTTTTACTAGGGTGGAATTCTCATTTGTTGCAGTATAGGGTTGTATTATATCCCATTTCTCTTTATTGTTGGGTATTAAGCTTGTTACAGGGATGTCTTTTGTTTCACATATGGTTTCCATGTTTTTTGTGTTGTTTCTACATAACTTTGGGTCAGATCCCTCTTTTGAATTGGTTGTTGTACTTCCCTAAATGAATTCACAAATTTTTAACCCGACGGGCATTTCTTTCAATTGCCCATTGTTGGTATGTGGAGTCTGGTACCAAGGAACCTTCTCAGTCTAGTTCTAAATGGGATTCTACCCCTTTTGCTCATTGTTCCCTCAAACTTCTCAAACCTGGCTACATTCTAGTACTCACGTATTATGGGTCTCTAAGAAGTTGAAATGTTTTGAAGTCATAGTTGTTAGGGGGTAGCAAGTCTTGTATTATCGCATTTAGTTAATACCACTTAAATTTTTTCGTAAGAGGAGATGTTGTGTTATTCTTTTGGGATCGTTACTCCTTCCAGTTGTTACTGTTAACTTGCTAGCTTCATTTCTATAGGGTGCTCCTTATCCTGTGGCCAGTCATCATCTAGTCACTTAGTTGGTTCGACTGTTTTTTTTGTGTCTTGTTGGCAGGACTTATGTGACAATGCCACCTTGAAAAAGGCACCCTAGCTGCAGAGGAGGTTCTCTAGGGCATCCTTTTCTAAACATTATCGGTTATTTGGTTGGGAATCAGCAACAAACTTTTTTTATGCAACTCCCCAAAATTTGAAAGGAGATTATGCATTTGGAAGCAAGGGAGTTTTGGGATCGTATATACCATTCCGACTCATAAATTTGTGGCAACACTCTTAAATGGGTTCTCGATCCAGGGAAATTCTAGAAGAGAATACTACATTTTCTCCACTCTATAACACTACACCGTCAGATGGAAACACTTCTAAGCATCCTCATTCGGGACAAACAAGTAGACAACTAAAAGCTCTTTGTTGGCCAGGAGGATATCAAGAGAATTTTGAGAGACATTAGGTTTGATATGGACGATATAGTGGCCAGATTAAATTGAGTGGAACACTTCATTGTTTCTGACTCATGGACATAACCAAACAACCATTAGGATGAGGACATAGTGTTCAATGTTTCGTTTCTAAACAATGTTCCACCTTTGAACATTACAAATGCAAAATCTCCTCCTCACTCTCTAGTTATCATTTTGGACTACTACGTCTATTATGCCTACTCTCTACATACACTATGTTTACTCTCTACTTTCAGTTGTTGGTAGTTGATTACTACCTTTTGTAATCACTATACTTTTTTTTCTATTGAGCGATGTCAATGGATCCAATATGTTTTTACTTATGGCAATCATAGTTTTTTTGTTTTGAGATCTAAATCCAAGGTATTTACTATGTATTCATTGGCATAAGTGTTGTCTCAGTAGTTTTTTAGTTAGTTGTATTTTGGTGATAATGGAAGCTACTCAGGGTCTTCTAGTGCGAGCATGAAGGTTTATCAATATAATCTTTTTTGTTATCAATAAAAATCAGTAGAAGAAATTTACCAAAAAAGAAGTGTTTTACATTATCTTTTAAGTATTATGAAATTAAAAATAATTTTTTAAGTGATTAGTTTAATTCAAAAAGCCAATAATTATGATAAGTAAAAATATCATCCATTCATCTAGACATATTGAATTATCAAAAGCCTCCAAACCTTTTTGTTAGCATGCACATGCGACACAAATCAAGGTTAAAATATTAAATTTTAATTATATTTAAGTAAAATTTACAATATATATGGTTAATGGGGTTAGTATTCTACATATTATAAAACTCATTCAAAATTTTTTATAAATATATAAGTCATTCAATAATTGTTATAAATTTTTTTAATTTAATGGTATATACAATTTTATATTATATAAAATAAAATAAAAAACACAAATAATAAAGAATAGTTAAATAAATTATGGGAAGGCAAGAAAAAAAAATTCATACAATTTTGTAAATTTGTATATAAATTTCATTATTTATTGCATTTGTTCATATGCATTGAAATGTTGTTAATCATCTTTGTATTCTTAGTAAGAATTTATTTTTGTCATTTTGTAAATATATATTAATTAAATTGTAACAGAAATTATGATTCTAATGAGTATGTAATACATAGTTATGAACCCTAAAATTTGTATTCTTAATTTATTTTTATATAGAATTTCTATTCAATGAATAACATATTGAAAATATTATTCATCATAAAATTCTACTCATTTTACATTAAAATTATGACTAATAAAAATCATAAATGAATTAATAAGACAATTAAGTTTTAAGCATTATGATAAATCTTAAAATCAAAATATCTTTCCTATCACCCCACTTCTTACTCACTTAATTACAAAAGAAATTGTATATATACTTAAGTTTAAAGAGTGATTGAAAATAAAACATGGGTTGAAAAGCACAAAAAGTTTCTTACTCACTTAATTACAAAAGAAATTGTATATATACTTAAGTTTAAAGAGTGATTGAAAATAAAACATGGGTTGAAAAGCACAAAAAGTGTTAGAAGTGTATATAAAGGTGTTGTATCTATGGACGCTCATTAGTAATGCATCAACATATAAATAATACTAAGGAAACTTTTTTGGGGCTATGGATGCTTTCTGGAAATAAATCGACACCAAGTTAAAGTAATATGAACTAAAGCAATATAAACTAAAATAATTGGAAATAAATTTTTCTATATAAAATTTCTAACCTCTAATTGTATTCATAATTGTATTCTAAGATTTTATCTTAAAATAAATTGAAATCTATTAGTTTCACTCTTATTAAAAATAATGACTTTAAGGTGATGAGTATTATAAATAAATCTCTTAATTTTTTTTAATCCTATAATAAAAGAAAAAAATGATGATTATGTGCGAAAAATTTAAGGTCATATCTTACTTCTATTTAATTGTTATTTTTATATAAATTATATATATTGAAAGATATAACGACTTTTTTTATTGCATCCCTAATTATTGTTGTGTAACAACTCCTCATTACTCTATATATATATATATAAAATAATGAGGACACTTTGATTTGAATCTGTAACAAAACATTCCATTTGTGTATATTTCCTTCAAATCTATTATTTGGATATAATTTCCATAAACAACTTATTCTTTATTTACTTATTCCTTGCGCCCCGTAAAGCAAATCCCCAATTTTCTACCTAATATCAAATATGTGCATAATATATTTTCATATTTTTAAGTCTATCCCACTATATCGATATGAAGTTATAACTAAAGAATAAGTTGTTTCCCCATGGGTACCATATCATATATCCGACCTTGGATGTTGATTAAATAAATAAATCATAAATCTGATATCTGATATTCCCTTTTCCCATGATATGAGCCCGACTTGTAATGGATTCCTTTTACAGTGTTTGATAAAGGTTTTATTGTCACTGAATATTGGGTACAATGGTCCATTCCATATCTTTTCAAGCCTTCCAATATCCAATATTCCAATATAAAAAGTATTCCATATCGAGTATCATCCATGCCCTTTAAAACAAAAATAACAAAACTATGATATAGTGATATATGACACCTCAGCGTGCCACCTCAGACCTAATTCTGACATGCCCTATCACAAGTGGATATGGATGTGATGACATGTATCACTCAAATTCTACCTATTTTGGTGATTGTTTTAACATATTTTATAAGAAACGTGTCATCTAGGTGGCACAACCACATTGCTTTTGGTTGCCTCATCTCATCTGATTCAAGTGTTGTATCAAAAGTTTATCTCATATCCACTATTTTAAATTAAGACAAATCTATCTTTAGTTAAAGAAATAAAATGTGAATAGCGGGGAGATTAGTAAAATGGTTTATCAAGCAAAATTATAGTTTTTAATGTCAAAATTTTGTCATAAATACTCAATAAAATGGACATATTGGATATCTCCAAGCATTTTATATTGCACGACTATTATAATAATGCCTTGATATCCAATATCCCAATGTCAAGATATTTCGGTATCATAAAACCTACACCCTTTCTAGTATTTAGACATAATATATAATATCATAAATTAACTCAATCAAATTTTAATCGGTGATTGGTGTTAATTAGCTTAAAAATTAATAACCACTTTTGGAGTGTAAACTGTGTTACGATGCCTCGTAGTCTTTTCAAAAAATTAATAAACCTGATGTATGTTCATTGTTGAGATTTAGTGCAGGTCAAGTTAATAATTAGCAATTTAGAAGTTTATAGGTTATTCAATTAATATATAATCGATTTCAAAAAGTTTCTTATTTTTATCATTTGATCTTTTGTTTAATCATTTAGCACGAACTATATAATTTACTTGTGTTCAGTGTAGGTGAGCTCATTTTCCTTTGAAGCTGAAATATATCTTCTTTCCGTTTAAGTAATCATACTTATGTTTGTTCTTGTAACAAATTTTGCAAAAGAGCTACAAAACAAGAAAAGCAAGAAAAATATGAAGAGTATGAAGGTGAAGAAACACAGAATCTCAATTCATGTATATTTCTAGATACTTCTTACAAGTTCAATCATCATAGTAGAAAATGAGATGAAATTCATGATTGAAAATAAGATGAAATTCATGATTTCCTTGATATAGAGAGAGAGATTCAATGCTCAGGTCTATACAATATATTTGCAAGGCTTGTTATCATTTTGTATTCGGACATGGTGCATTAGGCTATCTTTCAAGTTAACCTAAAAAATAGAACTACTAATGATAAATAGTCATATCATTAGATCGTTAAGGTTGTAGGATCTCAAAATTATTTACAAGGTACCTAAAGTTGAAGTTAATTTTGATAAAATATTTATGAATGAATTCATAGCTACAAAATTTATTGCATATGGGGTTCAAATGCCTCAACTAATTAAGAAATGGTACTGGGGTGAGGATGATTTTCACATGAAGGATGATAATTTATCTCCCACTGATAGATTCAAATATCCCCCTTGTATGATTGCTACCATGCCTTGCATATTATTTGGGGAATAAAATCGAAGCCATTTTAAAATAGATTGGGTTCCTCTAATTCATTAGGTTTTGGAAAAAAGAAGAATATGTGGTTCGTCAATTATCTTATCCAATAATATGAAGATATAGATTAACAAATATGTTAATTAACCTCTTAGTGTGTTCCTCAATTCTCCATGTCAACATCTTTGATAAATGTCATTTGTGTCATGATGCCCTTCATTTTAACGAAATGGAACTAATCTTCTAGTTTGTAACTAATTCATATCTTTCGTTCCATATTATGGGTTGTTAGGGATAAAGACCATTTTTATGACATTTGTAATAATGATTTCCTTGCATCGACTCTTATTTAATTGCTTACCTCCAAGATTCACCAT
This sequence comes from Pinus tabuliformis, assembly GCA_031772625.1. NCBI lineage: Eukaryota > Viridiplantae > Streptophyta > Pinopsida > Pinales > Pinaceae > Pinus > Pinus tabuliformis. Next base: position 1,822,844,406 of record CM062819.1, on the reverse strand, counting down.
TGATGTTATGGGGAGAATTGGTCCTATTCTGGACTTTTACATTGATGATACCTTTTCCTATATTAGAATCTATGGTTTCCAAGCTCCCCCACAAGCTTTACCAAGATGGGTTCCGAGAAAGCTATCCCTTAGATAATTTTCCTATGAAATAATAGGAATATGCATAACAAAAGACCTATCTTCTAGCTCCATGAAACGTTGGCCTTCGCTCCCTAGTAAAATTGGGGATTTATACATTGGAAACTTTTAAGCATGCCAAGTTAAAGGTAGCAACTTTATATTTGATTAATTTGTATGATATTTTAGTTAAAAAACGTGATCCCTTAAAGATAGTGTATAGTACACTGTAAGAAAAAATGTTATATTTAAAGGATATAATAGTGAATATGTTTCATTTAATGAAATATTTGAAAGTGTCCAGATTTATGTAGATATTTATAGAGGATCTAGGAAATATCATGAGGATCCTCTTAGAATTTTATCTTTCATCAAAACTAAAAAGGCCATTAACAAAGGGAGACCCAAGAGGAAGAGAGTGGAATGGAAGGAAGGATCTCCCATAAGGAAATTGATGTATTGGGATGCCTTCAATCACACCCAAGATGAGTTTGCAAATGAAGTGATTGATTATATTGGAGCATTTTCCCATGCTAACAAGTGGTCAATAAGAAAATATGACCTAAACAATCAAAAAAAAGTAGAACAAGATTAATGATATTCAAAACAAATTGCAACAAAAATAGCCTCACATTGAGGTCGAGTATCAATAAAGAAATATTGCACTCTTATAGCAGCTTCATGATTACTTAAGGAACCTTGTAGAAAATTGAAATTCAAAATGCAATATGTGAAACATGCTTCTACTAGTTCAGTAATAGAAAAAGATTTCCAAAAAAATCAAATAATATCAGAGGTTAAAGAGCTACAAGATAAAAGTTTAAATTTCAACCTCTTTAAAGAAGAGGCATTAAATTCCAATGAAAAGAAAATTCCTAACCAGGAATATTTCTACTAGAACATGAATCTTTGAAAGGTGTTTCTCTTTCTATTTCCAACCAACTTCCAAAATATTGTCCAATACAAGGTGAATTTAAAGGTTGATATATTAGCTGTTAAGACATAAATTAACACTTTAATATCTTCTCAGGATCTTTGGAAGACACAAGCGAAAAATTCAAATTTCTATAGAAATTTGAATGCAAAACTTAACTATTCCTAAAATTTAGTTGCTAGTTCAATTAAAGAGAATTATGATCTAAAAGACGCTGGCATGGATTTGATTATCCATTTTGACATGCCTAGTGCTCAGTTTTTGGGAGAAGAAAATATAGTGGATTCATTTACATCCCATGTACACAATCAAAAAAAAAAAAAAAAAAAAAAAAAAATTAATCAGAAAGGTTAAAAGATTCACAATACAATCCTTCATTCAATTATTAATACATTGATGGAGATGCTTCAAAGTTGTTAAGAATGTTTCCTCTAGGTTACGAGGATAAGTAATTAACGTGGAAGGAATTTTTTGTGATTTTGGGAGGAATTTGGATACTTCACCTATTATTTAATGTCACAAATCATGTCAACACTTTGTTAGTGGAGGCAATACTTACAAAGCTAAATTGGCAAAAGAGGAGAATATACTTGAAGTCATTTAAATGTATTTATTTTATTAGGAGGACATTTGTTTTAGAAATTGTTTCGTTAGAAAAAGTAACAAAATAACTTTGATTTATTTATTTTGAATATGTATTTATGGAAACCACTTGTAAGAGTGAGGGATTCACAACTTTTGGAAAAGAGTGGTGTGCAATATTGTCGACACTTCATTTTTGGGCTCACAATTTTTGGAAAAGAGTGGTGTGCATTACCATCAAGATTTCATTTTTGGGAAATTAAGATTCCGTTGATGGTTTTAATTTTTTGTTATTGGATATTTATGTATAGTGTTGTTATTCATGAAATTGTTTTTATATATTTGGAAAAACGTGTAGTTTCAACTTATTTTTTATGTGTATAAGTTGATTTAATTTTTGCACTTTTGTTAATAACAATGTAAACTTTGAAACAAGAATTATAAACTTAAAATGGGAATTCTGGCCAAAAAACCCCTTAAAAACATCCAAAACAGTGCTAAAATAAAAAAGTGTTGATGCTAGAATAACACATTTTTTTTCCTAGGGTAAATTTTCTACATGTTTTAAAAATGGCGGTGAAAACCAATTTTTTGTCCAAAAATTGTCCAAACAACACCCTCAAAACGAAAAATGTTGACGCTGGAATAACAAAAAAAATTTCGAGGGCAATTTTTCAACATTTCAAAATAATTTTGTAAAAGATTTTATAATGACTCTGAAAAACATTAAAATTTCAAAAGAATAAAAAAACAAAAAACAAAAACAAATAAATTTAAAAAAATAACAAAACGTAAATTAAAATATATATTAGAAACAAATCATAAAAATAAAAAATGAATATATATATATATATATATATATATATATATATATATATATATATATACAAAAGAAATCAATCATAAAACCTTAAAAAAAAAACAAAAAAACAAAATTAACCTATAAAATATAAGAATTAAAAAAATATAAAAAATTATAAACAAATAAATAGTAAAAAAAACATATATATATAGATAGATAGTAAGCCATAAAAAAATTTGGGAAAAAAAAAGAATCTACAAAATTAAGTAAGTAAAAATAGAAAAATTAACAAAAAAAACTAAAATAATAATAATAATAATAATACTAATAATAATAAAATTAAAAACAAACTAGATTTAAAAATAAAAATAAAAAATAAAAAACTACTAAAATTAAGATTAAAAACACTTTAAAAAACCTAAAACAACAAAAATATACTCAAATTAAAAAACAAAAAAAATCAACTAATATAAATATATATATATATATATATATATATATATATATATATATATATATATATATATATAAACAAAAAAAAAACAAAAAAAAAAAAACAAAAAACAAAAAAAAAAACAAAAACAAAAACGAAATACATTTAAACTTAAAACAAAATTTAGGAATTTTTTATTAAAAAAATAAAAAAAATTAAAATTTTTATTTAAAAAAAACAATTTCAAAACCATTTTAAAAACAAATATTTTTTATTTAAAAGAAATAAACAAATTTATTAACCATTTTTTATTAAATAAACTTTTAAATATTTTTTTAAACAAATATTTTTTTAATTAACAAAAAAAATGATTCACGCCCGACTGCCCATGGTGGCGAGGCCGTGGGCAGAGGGGCTGCATGCAACCTCCTCTGCTCACAGTCCATGCAGCCCCTCCGCCCACGGCCGTGCCACCGCGGGTGGTCGGGCGTGAATCTTTTTTTTTCATTAAAAAATATTTATTTAAAAATTTTTAAAATTAATTAAAGTTCAAAATTTTAATTTGATTAAAAAAATTTTAAATTTTATTTAAAAAAAAAATGCTTATAAATTAATTAAACTTTAATTTTTTCTTTTAAAATAAAAAAGTCCTATTAAAAAAAAACTTAAATGTTTGTTATTGAAAAAAAAAAAAAAAATGCGCATAATTTTTTTGTTTTTATGTTTTAAATAAAAAACATTTATTTATTAAAAAAGGTTAAATGTCTTTTTTAAAATCAAACATGTTTATTTTTAATTTATTTTTTTGTTTTTAAATAAAAAATATAGGATTTAAGGAAAAATTTAAAAGTTTTTTTTTTTAATCAAAAATAAATATTTGTTTTTAACTTTAAATGTTTTTTTGTATATATATATATATATATATATATATATATATATATATATATATATATATATAGTTTAATTTGAGTTTTTTTTTTTTAATTGTTTTTAAATGTTTTTAATCTTAATTTTAGCAGTTTTTTTATTTTATTTTTGTTAATTTTCTTTCTTTCTTTAATCTAGTTTGTTTTTAATTTTTAATTTTTTTTCTAATTTTTGTTAATGTTTTTTTAAATTTTTCTATTTTTACTTACTTAATTTTATAGGTTTTTTACATTTTGTGTTTCTTTTCCAAATTCTTTTATGGTTTATGAGATATATTTTTTTTGTCCTTTTTATATATATATTTTTTAAGTAATCAACATTTAAAAAAGAAAAATAAAACAACTTGAAAATTCGTTAAGTAATCATGATTTCAAAAAAAAAAATGGATATAATAAATTTTAAAGTGTGAAAAATAAGTCCTCTAAAAAAAAGGTATGTTGCATCAATACGTTTCAAAATCAGCATGAAAATCACTAACATTTAAAAACAAAATTTTATATTTGATACATAAGAAAATTCAAAGTGTCAAAAATATGCTCCGAAAAAAAAGAAGTGTATTCTGCATCACCACTTTTCAAAATCGGGTCACTTTTTTGCTACCTCTATGAAACGAGTAATCGTATTAATTATTTGAAGTGCCAAAAACTATGCTCTAAAAAAAATATGTCTGTTTTGCATCGCCCTTTTTCAAAATCAGGTCACTTTTATACTATCTCTACGAAATGGGTAACAAGATCAGTTCCCATTTCAAAGTTTGTGTTGTTTAATTATTATATATGTTTTATTGTGTTGATTCATATTTCAACTAGTGAATGACCATTATTGTGTCAATGTTGTAGTGAATTCATTTTCATTTAACTACTTATGTGGATGATTTATTCACTATTTTCTATTTTCAATATTGTTTGAAATTTATGAACTATTCCTTTTTAGAAAATCATTCTCCATAACTCACAATTAATTAAATTACACTCTTGGAATATAATAACATAGGATAAATTAGCTCATTCACTTTCTATTAATAGATTAGAATTAAGTTTTGGAGTTAGAAATGCTTTCAAAAATTCTTTGATCAAGTAGAAATCCCATTAGTGGCAAGAAGGACCACATACTAGTGAGTATCACCATAACAAATGAGTATAGGTCCATTTCAAGACCTTGATCAGGTGGTTTCTCCTATTGTTGACTAAGATATTTCAAGGCATCAACACTTTCTAAAGAAATATTTTGATTATATGCTTTGAATTTTACAATATTCCAAGAGGGATCCAAGTTAGCAAAGACCATATCTAGTCTTTGCAATTTTTGTTGATCCTTTTATGTTGTGTCCAAGTGGGTAGAAGCTTATATGGTAGAATTGTGTAGGGGCAAAGAATACGTGAGAGAGTCAATCTTAGTAGAAGGTCCCCATTTCTCAGCATCTCCCCAAGAGAAATTCAAATTCCCACCCAAAATTACACTCCCTGAGTCTAAGAGGGAAACCTAGAGGATGTTGACAAGAATACTCGATGATCAATACAATGACCATATACATTGAGGCATAGAAATGATTTGTCCAATTCCATGGAGTAAATTTCAATTGACAGACCTAATTTAAAATACCATGCCAAAGATAAGCGGAGCCATATAGAGTTTGAACTAGAGACAATGTCCCCTAATCTTCTAACTGCATCTAGAGAAATAAAATCCTTGTGGGGAAAGATACATTTTAATAAAGAGATGGAATTTACACCCTCTATCATATATTCTAGGAGGAACATAATGCTTGGGGAGTCTTACAAGCCATTTTGTCACATCTGGTCAATAGGCCTACAAACTGGATCAATCAACATCCTTGAACATTTTGTAACATTTTTTCATCATCCCTTCATAAATCCATAAGCATCATTTCTCCAAAAATTTGATATTTTGGGATAAATTGATCAAAAACAATGTTTTTATTCCCAACACTCCTTGCATGACTAGTCACCTACGTTCAGCGCATGTTGCATGCTTGTTCACAAGTACTAGTCAACACATGTTTCTCCCTTCTGTTGGTGCATTGATTTTAGAAATTCGGGAAATATAAAAAATATTTCCGAAGCTTCCTCTTCTAGAAGCTTATAAGGTAGTTTTAACTATTTACCACTTGGAGACCTTATCTCTTATCCCTTGAGCTCATCCTCTCACCATATGTGGATCTCAAGGCTAAAATGGTAAATCCTAAACTACCACTCTTACTTATATATTTATTATCTTCCATAGCATGAGGGTTGGATTTTGGAGATTGATAATTCTGTCATGCTATTGCTTTGAGCCTAAGGAATCATCACATTCATGAATTAGGGTTGATGTTGAGGTGCGCTTTGTGGAAAGGAAGGACAAGTCAACTTGGGAAGACATCCGCAAAATTAGACTTCTATTTATGGTTGTAACTCTCTCCTATATTTGTTAACAAAAAGAGCATCTATTTTTCCTATATTTGTTATGTTATGTTTGCACTCATGTATTTCAAATAGATGTTGACTCATTGAATAGATATATTAGATTGCTACGTGGATTATGGTTCCTTTTCTTATTTTAGTTGTGTGTGCAGGTTCTAATTATAGCATTTGGAGCTAGAGTTGGAGATTACAACTAATGAGGAAAGGAAGGCTTGTTGCAGATTTCAAGTAGGCTTCTTTCATATTTTCTAATTTCTCTAAGGAAAAATCAAATATTTTTGTCTTTAGTTCTTTTAAATCAGACCATTTGATCCAGGGAATTCACCTTGGTCTACAATCATGAAATTTTTTCATAATAAATTAGCGAATCAACTAGGGATTGATATTTTCCCTTAGTGGTTTCCTTGAACTTAGCACTTTTCACCTATCAAAGTGACCTTAAATGACTCATTCCTGCATTGATTGAACTTAGGATAACATATTTTTGAGCCTGGTTTGGTTTCTTATGTCATGTTCAAAAAAATCCCTAGCGCATTCCCTATTCTAATATAGAGTGCTTCAATGCACTTGTTCCTTCTTTGTGCCTGCACTGCAATGCATTGATGTTTTTTCTACACCTATGTTAATTCCTGAAGGATGAAAAAAATTGCATTTCTTTGCCTTGCTCTTTGTTCTGCTTTGGTCCAAAAAGTTTTTTAAATTCTTTGAGTTTGTCATTATCTCTGTAAATCCATTCCCTTGTGTGAAACTGCATGTTTTTGCTTCCATTTTTCCAAATTTGAGTATGAGTGTTAATCACCTCTGAGTGTCCTTGTCACACGGAATTTGTCAAGGGTGCGGACACGACTAACCTTCCTAGAAGTCTAAGACATTCTAATGACAAACAAGACAAAATGGAGTGATCTTTCTCTAAATACACCTTTTACAACATGAAAACTACAAGTGTTTAGGCTTACCTTATTCCAAAACGCTGTTGTTGAAGTCCGTTCTTGACGATCCGGATGAGCTCCTCCTTCAAGTCAATTCCTGCAACCACAAACAATCAAACAATTACCAAGCACTTGCATTTCATATAATAAAACATATATTCAACATGCAGACCAAGGAACACATGAAATAACTCATTAACACAAGCTATTGAGAAAAATAAACCAGTTTGTATTAATAACGAAACAAAGAAACTCTTACAACCTGGCCTTGGTGTTGTGCAAGTTCCTCCCAGGGTCCATCAAGGGTTTTCCTCTACTTTGACAAAGCTCACCCTCTCCCAAGTAGAATCAAGTGAAGACAATCTCTCCTCACAAAGGCTCTAATGGAAGACCTAAATCCTGCAGCATTTACCCAAAGAAAATGTATAGCTCCAACCTCTTCTCCTTCTGGCTCAATGCCTTTATTTATAGTGCTGTAAAGAGGTTATTCAGGTCCACTATCAATGGGATCATCCCCCTCTTTGGGTGGGATAGCTCCCTTATTGATGGGATAAGTTCCCCCTTAATAGAGATACATGAACCAACTGGAGGCGCATCCATTTCATCAAACCGACCTCTAGAATGTTCTAGAAGTAACCACAAGTAACTTTTTCAAGATAAAACTCGCGCATTTTGCCTTTTACAGAGGGACGCACCTGTCCCTTAACATACAGAGCGTCCATGGACGCAGATTTTGTGAACATGGTCAGCGTCCCCGCAGGTAAGGCTAGAGAGAACCTGCGACCCCAGAGATAAACATAGTTTTTACAAGACTTTCTCTCTTCTTTGAGTTTGAGATGGATAACAGAGGCATGAGACTTGCCTAAGAGGGTAGCATGACTGTTGATTTGAGCCATACTAACTGTAAGTAGTCAAGGTGACATTTTTTAGTGTAACAGATTGCCCCCTAAAGTGCGAAGCCTGGAATAGAATAGGGTTTTGTAATTCTAGGAAGGGTGAAGCGCTTTATCATTTCAAGGATTGCCTTGTGGATGGCCTGGTTGGAACCTGCAATTTTCAACACAAAATACATGGATAAGATTATATCATCACTGAGGTAGGCATTCCCATACTCAGATTCAAAACTTTAACTAATGGACTAACTATTCTGATACAGGAATGATCTTGCAGTACATCATTTTAATAGACTTTTGTAGACACAGTATGGACGCAGCCATCTGTTTATGATTAGTCTACATAGATAATGAATACAAAACTCCTCGCAGCCTGGATGGTAGAAACTAGATCCAGGGTCTTCACTTCTACTTCCCGAATTGGTACGATTCTAGCCATGTGATTAAATGATTCGATGTCGAACATGATAGAAACCACTTGATTACCAGTCAATGATGTAAACTGTTAACAAGCGTGAGAGAAACCACCAGTAATGTCAATGGTTCTCAAAGTACCAAGCACAACCCGTGAAATGTGAATAGATGTTTTGATGTCGAACACTTCACGGAATCCTTTGATCGAAAGTCAATGATGTAAACTGACGTCAAAGGCGAGAAACCTGCCATTGATGCATGCAGACTTCAAGGTACTGTCGATTCCTAAGTCATCTTTCTAGATAATGTGTCGATGTCGATAGAAAGCGACCCGTTGCAGGCAAGCCCGCAACACGAAATCATTGTTCAAGTTGAAGAAATGTTGCTGTAAGGACTGACTCAGGGATGGTCAAATGGATGACAAGTATTTTGCAGATGAAAGTTTTGCTTGCAGACCTCTTGAACACATAACGACACAACAGATGGCTTGGTGACGAATAACTCAAAGTTAATCCCCGAAACCCGGTTAAAGACTTTCAAAGTGATTTGGTCAACTGTGAGGTAAAAGATTTCCCAACCCAGGTGAATGAAAAGTGTCGTGTTCAAGAGTGGTAATAAAGTTTCTTTTGAGACAAAAGGTGACAAACAGGTTCATTCTTCTCTCTTTTCCCCCACCATTTCTGGCAAGTACCTCTTTATTTTTAACAAGCTTGAGGAGGATAACATATGCTTGATTATAAGCTCATCCTTCGGACGAGTCCAACCTAGTTTAAATTCGAACCCTAGGAAGGAGTGGTTCGTTCCTGTTTGTAATTGAACAGGTCCTCTACTGTAAAAGTTTAACGAGCCCAGTATAGGAGAAACTCGGCGTTTTTCAATTTTAGAGAGTCTGAAAAAACTAAAGAAGACTCCACGTTGAACTTTTTCGTATATTTGTGTCCCTCAAGCCCGAAAAAGTATAAAATAATACCTGGGGGAACCGCTTGATCTTGCGACCAAGGAGTACTTTCATAATAGTGTCGTTGACCTGAAAAGTAAAAAGCGATCAAGGACACGTCGTTTTATTTCCTTATCGAGTTCGAAACGACAAAAACCCGGCAATCTTTTCCTGATTTTGCGGTCAGAAAAGAGCTAAAAGGGGACCGTCTTTTAATTCCGTTTTAACGAGTGAAAAAGAAACACTCGGCGATCTTTTCATGTTTTAGGAGTCAGAAAAGGGCTTAAAAGATGACTCTGATATTTTTGTTTGTGAAAAATTACAATTTCCCTCGAAATCCCTTTGTCCTGCACAAAAGCAACACATTACTCATACCTGTTTAAAATAGGCAAAAATACATTCAAAAACATCTTTTCATGGTAAAAAATGAACTAATTCATCCAAAAAACCTATAAAAAGACCTTTTACCATGTCATTTTTACCGTTTCACTGTTGAGGTTGAAAAAGGAGCTTTTGACAAGAAACTTCCCGTGGTCGCTGCGGAAAATCTGACCGTCGGAATCGAACGCCGTCTCATCCAGGTATTTTACACATCCTACTCTGCATTTCTATCCGTTTAGAATCAATTTTTAGGTTTTAGTTTCATTTTTTGGGGGGGTTTTGGTTTTGGAATGCGCCTCTCGGCGGACGCAGGTGCCCTTCGGGTGACCTGCGTCCCCCGACTTTTTCTCATACGGGAAAACGGTCGGAAGACGCAGCCCGCCTTCAGGCCAGCTGCGTCCGGGCGCCCTGTGCTACAAAGCCGGGGTGCGTCCTCCGAGAAACGCGCATTTCAAAACCCCAACTCTCTCAAAAAACCACCAAAAATTCCCAAATCAATTTCTAATTGCTATTTTTGATATGCAGGGCATTAATCATGTTAGACTGGAGAGAAAGAGAGCATGTAGAGGAAGATGAAGCTGCAATAAATCATCAACCTTCCCTGGATGCCCTAAGAGCATGCGGATTATACAAATATTGGACCATACCGGGCATGAGGGGCCAGGTAAGATTCTTGGAATGGCTGGTTGAGCGATGGAACGTACAAGAACAATGCTTTTACATAGGAGGGCACCAGCTCGAGATAGAGCCCTCGGATGTATACTTTCTCACTGGCTTGCCAAACAGAGGTGAGCAACTCAGTCTTGCGGGGACTAGGCCGGGTGGCCAATCCCTTGATAGTCTCCGCGAGGATTGGTGCACACGTGGGGCTCACCATTCAAAAGGCATAGAGATAAAACACATCACTCTACCGGAACTCAAAGTCATAGCGTTCACGGTTACCAGAATTTGCGGCGCGGCCGCTTTACACATTGCTTCCGGATCCCAAATGCGGATGGCAATTGACTGTTACCAAGGCACCATTTTCAACTGGTGTGAAGCTGTGTCGGCTCATATGAAGAGCCAACTGACCAAGGCAAAGAACGGACGACTAAAGACTTTTGGATATGGGCCTATAGTCGTGAGCTTTGCCTTGGAGAGAATTCCAATGCTGATCCCTCAGCAACTCACTGTTGATATCTTGGGTCCCCAGCAGCCAAAGCTGATACGATGGGTTGCGGTGATGGCCCGGCATCCTGACGAGGGCGCGACAGTAGTTCGATTCTCAGATAGTTATTTTGACTGGTTAGAGGGCCAGCTTTTTGTGATACAGGACTTTCCGTATGCCGGAATGGATTTCAGAGGTGATCCGGACATGGTTCTTCCACAGGGAGAACAATGGGACGACAGAGGTACTTTTTATTTTCACAAGTTTTCTAGTTATGTATTTTTTGTATTTTTTATATATATCGTCTCAAAACTAATAGTAAATTTATCAAAATGCAGATGTTGGTCCACAGCGTCCAGCCAACCTCCGGCCTTATGATAGACTACATCCAGCTGCACCGGTACCGGCCCCACAGGATGCGACAGCAGAAGTACTAGCTGAGTTGGAGCATGATCTAGAGCGTCTCACGGCAGATATACCTGAGACTACTATGGACGACATTCCTATCAGGCTTCAGCGCTTCGTAGTCGCGGTCCCTGGACCGTTTAGGAGATTTTTGCGTAAGGTAGCCCGCGCAGTGGTGTCGTACAGAGAGCACCACCAGTGATTGACTAGTCACTTTTGTAGTCACATGTGACATTTTTGACTTTTTGTACTATCATTTTGCCGATCATAAGGTGTTTTAAACCTATGATCGAAGACGATGTATATATTTTTTGACACACTTCTATCTATATATATCACTATTACCGGCTTATCTTGTTTAACATATGTGATGAAATGTTTTTAAATTTACTTGCATGATTATCGTAAATGTCTGTCCAACATTCGAGAAGCAATTGCATCTGCTAATGTATTCAAAGACCTTGGAATATGTTGATATTCAATGTAATCAAATTCACGTTCCAAGAGACGCACTCTCAAAAACAACCTTAATAACACAGGATTTCTAATGGCATAAACTCTATTAAGCTGTAATACAACAAGTTCAGAATCTAACCTCACTATCAAACGTCGAATTCCAAATGAAATAGATTCGGATAATAATTCAACCACTGCACTGTATTCTGCAATGTTATTCGTTGTTTGACCGAGGCTTACCCCATGCATAGAAACTAACTCGTCAGAGGGCGAATAGATAACCCAAGCTGCGGAAGAGATATTCCGTGTATTACGACAAGCACCATCAGCAAATCCAATGTATGTTTGGAGAGGCGTCGACATCTACAATATCAAGAGTAAAACCAAGATAAGCCAGAATAATGACGAAAAACCACACTCGCTAAGCTAAGCACACTGACTAAACTAACACACTTGCTAGCTAGAAAGGAAATCTAACCTATCTAAAAATTTCTCCATACCCATCATTTTAAGCATAATACCTCTTTAGGTAAAGTCCATTTCTGGGTTTACCCAAAGAGTCCCCATCAAAATCAACTAACTCATAAGCCCCTTTTGCTAGCTTTCGCTTTACAATGTAGGGCCCATGCCACATGGGAACGAATTTTCCGGCACCTAGCTTATCGTTAGCTTGATCATATAATAGTACTAGGTCTCCTTCCGAAAAACTTCGAGGGGTTACATTTTTATCGTACTGAGCTTTCATTCGTTTCGCGTGAGTCTCGATAGCTAAAGTAGCGTCACGTCGAGTCTCATCTAATTTAGCCAAGTATAATAACCGTTTCTCCTCTTCGGAAGTAGCTGGAAGTAATTCGACAGCCATTTGAAGTGATGGGATTTCGCATTCAATAGGTAACACAGCTTCTAAGCCATAAACTAGCTGGAAAGGGGTGAAACCTGTTGAATTTTTCACTGAAGTTCGATATGCCCATAGCGCCGAAAATAACATGTTATGCCAATTCGTTCGATGGATACCAATGATCCGTCGAATCATGATGACTAGAACTTTGTTGATTGACTCAACCAAACCGTTGGCTTGCGGATAATAAGGAGTAGAGCTATCGTGGCGCAAACCAAGCTGGCTTGTAAGCTCAGTCATCATGACGTTTCGAAAATGGCTCCCATGGTCAGTAATGATTGCTTGTGGGACACCAAACCTAGTTATGATATGATTGAATACGAAAACTGCAGCTGTCTTGCCGCTTGCGTCGAATGTAGGCATCGCCTCGGCCCATTTTGTAAAATAATCAACCGCGAGGATGATATACGCATGCCCCCCGGCCGAGTGAGGGTTACAAGTAATAAAGTCAATGCCCCATTTGGCGAATGGACCAGCGGCAATTATAGGGTGGAGAGGAGCAGGTGGAGCGCGCATCTTTCGATCAAACACTTGACAGTTGTGGCATGTTCTGACAGCAAGGATACAATCTTTAAACATAGACGGCCAGAAATAGCCAGCGCGCAACACCTTCTGAGCTGTGGCATACCCAGACATATGACCGCCACATGCTCCAGAGTGACAATCATTCAAAACTCTCTCAGCCTCTTCGTGAGTTAAACAACGTCGAAAAACTAAGTCTGCCCCCCGGCGATAAAGTGTATCTCCAATAATTCTGTATTGCTGGGATCGAAACCGAATTTTTCGACGGTCTTCCTTGGAAGCTTCAGGCCGAAAGGTTTGGGTTTGGAGATAGATGATTATATCCCCATACCACGGATCTAAAGTGCTAATAAGAAACAAAGATTCGTCCGCAATGGACTCCTCTGCCACAGTCTCTGTGTCAGCACTCGGGAAATCACACATCAATTCCGCAAAAACTAAAGATTTCTTAGACTTGGACTTCTCGAACTCCAAGTCGAACTCTTGCAGGATAACAATCCATTTAGAGTACTTGCCCCCTAGCAGTTGTTTTGTCAAAATATAAATCATAGGGTTGCAATCCGAAATAACTGTAGTCTTGCGGAGAAGAATGTAGTGACGAAAACGCTGGACAGCTTGAACGGCTGCCAGGGCCAATTTCTCCACATGCGAATATTTTAACTCAGTGGGATTTAAGGTTCTACTAAGATAATATATCACATGCTCTGCTTTGAATTCATCTTCTTGAACTAACACCATTCCAATGGTGGAATGCGAAGCTGCGAGGTATAAGAAGTAGTCCTGGTTGTAGTTGGGAGGATGCAATAACGGTGCATGGGTCAACGCGTGTTTTAATGCATCAAAAGATTGTTGGGCAATCTCGTCCCAAAAGAATTGTGCGTTCTGTTTCAACAACCGTGTAAAACCTTTAGTGACCTCGGCGTAGTTTGGGATGAATCGGCGTAAAAAGTTCGCTTTCCCTTGCAAACTTTGGAGTTGGCGCAAACTCGAAGGAGGAGGCAATTTGATGATAGCCTCGACTTTCGAGGGATCGACGCGAATGCCGGCTTTTGAAACAACAAATCCCAGCAATCGACCTGTTTCTATACAGAAAACACACTTGTGGGGATTCAACCGAATTCGATAATGCCTACACCTCATAAAGATTGCTCGTAGGTGGACAAGGTGATCAGCTCGTTGTAAAGAATGAGCAGGCAAATCATCGAGATAGGGTTGCACAATGTGCTTGATGTCATGAAATGCATAAGACATCGCCCGTTGAAAAGTGGCCCCGGCATTCTTAAGTCCAAAAGGTAATTTGCAATAAGCAAATGTCCCCCATGGACAAATGAATGCCGTTTTTGGTTGATCGGCAGGTAGAATATTGATTTGATTATAGCCTGAGAAACCATCCATGAAGGAAAACATCTCACTTCCGGCACAATCATCAATAATTTGATCGATATAAGGCGTAGGATAGTTGTCTTTTGGACAAGCTCGATTGATATCCCTATAGTCGATACAGATTCTTATTGTTCCTTGTTTTTTATTGACGGGAACAATATTCGATACCCAATCCGTTAACGGGATCGGATAAATGAAACCTGCTTTCAACAGCTTTTCGACTTCTGCTTTAATCGCAGCCGCTTTTCGAGGGTGAATCTGACGCAACCGTTGCCGAATGGGTTTAGCATCCGGGTAGGTTTTGATTTCATGAACAACAATGGCAGGATCAATTCCTGGCATTTCCTCGTAAGACCAGGCAAACACGTCGCGGAATTCTTGGAATAGGGCCTTGTAAGTTTGGATTTCTTCTTCAGTACATGCGGCACCTATATGAATGTTCTCCTCGATTCCGGGCTTCACTGAAATATCAATGGGAATAGTACGAGAAATATTCCCTAAATTCAGCTCTGAATCAGAATGTTTCGTTGGATCCTGAGCGTCTTTGACATATTCAGCGGTAAAGATAGATGAAAAATCATTTTCAAATGCATCATCCTTAGGTAAAAACGAAGATCTGTGATGGAGATCTTCCCATGGTAGATCATCTACACTTAGGATTTCGCGAAGTTGTTCGTCAGATGACACTTCTTCGGGAAACGTTATCCGTTCTAAGGGTGAGGTGAAAAGTGACTCTTCACTGACCACATTCATTTGGTCGGTTTCGGTTGAATGAAAGTCGGTAAAAGACATAAGAGCTTCATAAGCAATCTCATACGGACTCAACGGCATAACATCACCGAGTGAGTCTAGCTCAGAGTCAGAGGGAACATACCAAGGATCATCATAAATAATGTTTTCTGACGTGATCATATGAATTGTTGCAAACGAAGGGTCTGCATTGAGTGGAGGGAGAGGAAAAGTTCCCAGTAAACCGGAATCCTTAACTAAACCTACACCAATGTCCCTATAAGGGATTGTCGTTTTACCAACATGCTGGATAGTTTCTGAAGAGGTTGGGTCGGATGAAAAGTATGTCAGCTGATCAATAGTCACGATCTTACCGTTATGTGGAAACTTAATGACTCTGAAGACCGATGAAACGACCGCTGTCATAGCATATGACCAACTTCGACCCAAAAGAAGGTTGTAGTCTAGAGGGGCATCAACCACTTCCACATCCAGACTAACGGTTTTACCTTCGACCCCTATAGGCAATTCTTGTAGAATACCAAACGGACGGAACCCACGGCCATCAAAGGCCTTAAGGATGGTGGGGGATTGGTTCAACGAAGGAGAACCAAGCGATCTCCAACATTGAATCGACATAATACACGTAGAAGCTCCCTCATCAATCACAGTCCGATGAATAGGCCTGTTTTTGACTATCACTGGAATTTGGAAAGCCATTTGATGGGGGAGACGCGGTGTACTACTTTCTAGATCAAAGATCATTAGGTTCGGGTCCTGAACATCGACAGCTCCAATAGCCGACAAAAGCAATTTTCGTTGCGCTGGACATGATTGCAGCACTTCGAGTGCCGACATTGCTGAAGGTGAAACAGCTAAGTCTTCAACAATGTTGTAATTCTGGGCTGCTCTCGCATGTGGATTGAAAGCAGACCTTCGAAGTACACCCTTGGCGGGCGGCTTAATCACTAAGTCTGGGTTAGGTTTTTCGATCTGTAGTGGATCGGAACCAGGAGCTGAGGTTGATGGGTTAGAGTGAGAAGATTCTGCTTCCTTACCATCAACAGGAGCCTTACTACCATAATCTTGCGATCGAGTCGCAATCCTGACATGAGACATCATCAAAATGGGTTCTTCACTGGCATTCGAAGAAGAACCTATCATCTTATTCTCCTGCTCTGGAAATGGATTTTTTAACACAGCAGGAGTGGGAGAACCTTTGACTATTTTCACTACCTCGGCCCGATGAGGGCAGTCTCTCGTAAAATGATCTTCTTCACAAATAAGACAAGGATATCGAGGTTTGCGTTTTTCGTCATTGGTTTCCGACTTTTCCGTTTTCTCCTTTGGAGCCTTGTCTGCTTTAGCCTTCTTCTTTCCTTTCTTCTTTCCACCGTTTTTTGATTTGGCCGTAGATGACTCTACAGCGTGAATGTCGGCGGTAAGTTCAGGAGGAGAAGACTCTCCTGTCGGAGAATCAGGCAAAGTGATAATTGGAGTATTGGAGGTCTTGGAAGACTTCTTCTTACTCTTCGTAGTCACGATACCAATCATACCATCAGCGGCATGAGATCCCGAAGGAGCAGCAGCGATTTGGTTTGACTTTGGAAGATCCGGAATTTTCTCGTGTAACGTACCCGACTGAGTGTAAACTAAGTCAAGGTATTGTGCCTGAGCAATGACTTGCTCCTCAGTAACTACTCCGGCCTTAGCTACATCTTCAGTAATTCTTGGTAATAATGATTTGACAAACCATTCAGCTAAGATTTGGTCCGGGATAAAAACTTTCACTAATCTTCTTCGACGTCTCCACTCATGAATGTGATCAGAAATGTACGTGGATGTCGATTGTTTTAGCGAAGTTAATAATTCTGTACCATTATCGTATCTGACTGGTAACTGAAAATGAGTTAAGAACGAGGTAGCTAACTGGCTAAAGTTGTAAAAAGAGGCCCGTGGTAACTCAATGTACCACTTGGCTGCGAGACCAATGAGTGTACGCTGGAAAAGACGTAAGCGGATGGAATCATCTGAGATGGAATTTGATGCACACCAGAGGTGGTAAGTCATCACGTGATTAGACGGATCCTCTCCAGACTTACCTTCGAACTTGGGTATATCGCTGGGCAACTTATTTGGCATTGGCGGCCAGAACTGAAGATATTGAATTGGATCGTTCGTTAGGCGCGTCAAGTCGGGTAAATCTAAAGTCGCAATAAACGGTAACTGCCGGTTAGGATCTCTAAAACTCTGAGTCACAATACCAGCCCCAGGAGGAGGATATCCAGGATAACTAGGAACAGGAGTCGCATTTGGGATATTATATCCTCCTGGAAAACCAGGATTAACCGGACCGTACTGGGGTTGCTGAGGTGGTTGATAAGTGTACCCAGGATACGGTTGATACTGGTAAACCGGTTGTTGGGCAGCTTGCCCAGGTTGATACTGTCCCTGGTACGGAGGTTGAACAAATTGAGGTTGAGTAGTAACAACCGTACTTGTACCAGGTTGGCCTGCAGGCATCTGGACTGTGGTTTGAACCGTGGGTCCAGACAACGGTACAGATGTCTGAGGAGTGGTTACAGGGACAGTAGAAACCGGAGCTGCCGATACTCCAGAAGTAAGCATGGTAGATGAAGCGGTAGTTGCTGCAGCCGTGTGAGGTGGAGTACCAGGTGCAATTGGCGGCTGAGTAACTACAGAAGTTACAGGGGTCTGAACACTTGACTGGACAGGTTGCGGTTGCTGGGGTGGACCAGGAACTGCAGGTTGTCCTGCTTGAGGTACCGACTGTATACTTGGTTGCGACATCTGTTGACCCTGTGACGGATCCCATGTTAACATTCCAGGGTATTGACTCGTAACAGGTTGAGGATACTGAGATCCATAGCCGTATTGAGGATAGGGTTGATAACTGTAAGGTGCAGTCCCATATGATTGCCCTTGAGGTGGTTGATAACCTTGACCAGGGTATTGACCCGTAGGTTGATAACCTTGAGGTAAATACGAATACTGGGGTTGACCTTGACCTTGAGGTTGGTATCCTTGAGGTTGATACCCTTGGGGTTGATACCCTTGGGGTTGCCATCCTTGAGGTTGCCATCCTTGAGGTTGATATTGATACTGAGGTTGACTTTGGGGTACATATTGAGGCTGGGGTTGATACCCTTGAGGTTGCCCCCCAGTCACGAATGAAGTACCTTGAGGTTGCCCCCCAGGCATTAACGAAGGTTGCCCCCCAGGCGGTAATTGGCCACCTTGAGGTTGGTTAATGGGAGTTGAACCTGACATCATATAAACGTCACCTATACTCAATGGTACATTACCACTGTTTCCAACTAATAACCCATGATCAACGGGTTGAGGAGATGCTCCCGCAAAGGTACCAGAAAGTGATTGATACCCAGTAGGAACAGAAGGACCGCCATGTAAAAATGATTCAGGACTTTGTGAAAACACAGATGACTGACCAGACATATTTACAGGAGAATGAATTCCTCTAGGTGGAACCGGAGTACGAGGTGTAGAAAAACCTACTGAGTTGTCTAAAAAATTGGTTAATGCAAGGTACCAAGATTCACTTCTAGGAGGACTGTAAAAGATGGATTCACGCTCCCTTAGATCAAGGGTAATTAGATCTTCAGAATCAGAAACGCCTATTTCTTCCTCTGGAACAAGTTCTTCTATAGCAATTAATCCAACAGGAAGATTTTCGGTGATAATTCTTTCTATTCTTGGTGAATCAGGAACACTAGGAGTTGGAGTAACAGGTTCGGAAATTTCAGGTTCTTCGCCTGTTTCACTGGCAGATGAAAAACTACCAGCAAGCTCGGAAACTGTAACAGCTTCGGGATTGTAACCTGTTTCTAAACTTTGGTAATCTGGATGGACTACCAAGGAAAATTCTCCTTCTTCAGGTGATCCTACTCTACTGCCACTAGGAGGAGTTACAAGGACCTTTAACCCTTCTAAATGACCCGGAATGTCTTCAGGAGATTCACCCCGCGATTTACGGAGTTTTCTTAACAAATCTATTCCGGTAACAATCTCAGGAGACTTGCCCCGAAGTCTACGGGACTGTCTCGGTAATTCCGCCACAATTAAAGATTTTAACTACAACACACGAAAACAAAGTAAAAATTTCAAATCAAACCACCTAAAGTCTTCTAAAGAAGCAAACAAATTTGAAGCACACGCCTAAATAATCTAGAGCGTCAAACCACACACAAACAGTAGTCTTCCGGACCAAAAGCGCTAGTTGGTGATTAGGCCCAACCTCGCAGGATTCAGTACAGAAATGGTGGGTGGAACAGTTACCCCGGCAACCTGCTTAATGAATAGACTGGACCAAGTTCCTCCACTTTAACCGTCTCGAAGTGAAGCGAACCCCCCAGAAAATCCAAGTGAGTATAACCGACGTCTGCTCCAGGTACAGTGGGACCTTCCCTCCACCGTCACCTTGGGTAGAATCCTAGATATTATGGCCACTAAGGTTACCAATCACAACAATTACACCTGGGGGAACAGTCTAAACTCCGACAGCACGCAAGGGCAGAGTAGCAAGCTCCAATCCCCTTACCGGCTCCTTGACAACAATCCAAGGTTTACCGATAAGTGACCCCTGGCTCCTCGACAATGGTTAATCCGAGGTTTACCGTTTGTAATACGTACTGCCTGGCGTCGTTCCCAACGAGGGAGGAATGATCCCCTCACTGGTTCGGACACGAGCTCGTGCTTCTCCTTTAAGAGGAGCTTTCCCAGAATGTAACTGAAACAATTGGATTTGTTCTACTCAAGATAGACTATCTGTTTGGTTTTGTAGTCTTGGAGAGTTAAGTACTCACCTACTCCAAGACCCTAGCCTAAGCTATGTTGGTGCTTCAGAGCCCTAGAAAAATAAAGATTACTAGATTGATTTTAATTTAAGCGTTACTTTTAAGGTTGTTTCTTAAGTCAAAAGGTGATGGAAGTGAAACCAGTGGTGTGTTGACTCGACTCGAAACCACTACAAAATGCACCTAGAATGATTTATCCACTACTTTACTTTTTCGATGAATTGCTTAACTAAAAAGTTGAGAGAATGCAATCTTTATAAAAGCAACTTCTTAATTGAAGACAATCAAAGAAACAATTCGTTTGTCTTTTCCAAGCATAAAAACATAACCTCTCTTTACATGCACGAAAAAACTCTTTTCTTCTTTCGAAAACAAAAAGCTACTTGAAACAAGACTTTTTAAGAAGATGTTTTTGTATTTTTCTTTTAATAAAGCAAATAAATCTAATATAACCAAAAATCAATCTTAACAACTCTTAAAATCTATGAAAATGCACTCATAAGCAAACTAAAGGCAAATTTACTCTAAGCAATCTTAACGAGGCCAAAACTAACAATGATTATTTCTAAGGTGTTTTACTTGATCACAATCAAATCAAGGACTAGCTTATTGCAGAATCAAAAACTAGCCAAAACAAAACTCTAATCTTTTTGTTCTTTTTGTAAAATGGAAATCAATACTTTATAAACAAGCAAATCGAAATTTGACCCAAAACAACTCAAATGGCAAGTTGCTCACACAAGGAGACTTTACGACAGGCCCGACTTCTAAGAAGGTTGACTAACCAGAGAGATCTAAGGCTGGACAACTTTCTACTATCAAAGTCACTACAAAGCCTTTCCAAAAATCAAACCCTAGGTCTAAACTTCGTTGAAAACCACTAAAACACTCAAAGCTCACAAAACTAGTTCAGGTGAAAATTCTTGACAGGGTACTAAAGGATCTGGGCAACAAACACTAAGAAAAAACAAAATCTAAAAGCAATTTAAAGCAAAAATGGAATTTTCTTAAAGTTTACAGGAAGACGCAGGCAACCCGTTGTCACAGGTGCGGCCCCGCTCTGTGCAGACGGCAACAGCGCGTCCAAAGACGCACTGTGCAGTACTCAGAGGGTGCGTCCTTCTGGAAAAATGAAGAAAAACCAAATCTAACTAAATCTAAAGCTAAGCCACCCAAATACTAATTCTCACAGTCAAAAACCAGAAAATAAAAATGATTTTCTCAAAGCAAAGTTCATATAAAGGAAAAGACTCTCTCATTAATGGATTCCCCAGTATGGTCGCCAATTTGTCACACGGAATTTGTCAAGGGTGCGGACACGACTGACCTTCCTAGAAGTCTAAGACATTCTAATGACAAACAAGACAAAATGGAGTGATCTTTCTCTAAATACACCTTTTACAACATGAAAACTACAAGTGTTTAGGCTTACCTTATTCCAAAACGCTGTTGTTGAAGTCCGTTCTTGACGATCCGGATGAGCTCCTCCTTCAAGTCAATTCCTGCAACCACAAACAATCAAACAATTACCAAGCACTTGCATTTCATATAATAAAACATATATTCAACATGCAGACCAAGGAACACATGAAATAACTCATTAACACAAGCTATTGAGAAAAATAAACCAGTTTGTATTAATAACGAAACAAAGAAACTCTTACAACCTGGCCTTGGTGTTGTGCAAGTTCCTCCCAGGGTCCATCAAGGGTTTTCCTCTACTTTGACAAAGCTCACCCTCTCCCAAGTAGAATCAAGTGAAGACAATCTCTCCTCACAAAGGCTCTAATGGAAGACCTAAATCCTGCAGCATTTACCCAAAGAAAATGTATAGCTCCAACCTCTTCTCCTTCTGGCTCAATGCCTTTATTTATAGTGCTGTAAAGAGGTTATTCAGGTCCACTATCAATGGGATCATCCCCCTCTTTGGGTGGGATAGCTCCCTTATTGATGGGATAAGTTCCCCCTTAATAGAGATACATGAACCAACTGGAGGCGCATCCATTTCATCAAACCGACCTCTAGAATGTTCTAGAAGTAACCACAAGTAACTTTTTCAAGATAAAACTCGCGCATTTTGCCTTTTACAGAGGGACGCACCTGTCCCTTAACATACAGAGCGTCCATGGACGCAGATTTTGTGAACATGGTCAGCGTCCCCGCAGGTAAGGCTAGAGAGAACCTGCGACCCCAGAGATAAACATAGTTTTTACAAGACTTTCTCTCTTCTTTGAGTTTGAGATGGATAACAGAGGCATGAGACTTGCCTAAGAGGGTAGCATGACTGTTGATTTGAGCCATACTAACTGTAAGTAGTCAAGGTGACATTTTTTAGTGTAACAGTCCTCACCCTTTTGATAAGATTTTTTTCATTGTTTCTTTCTTCTTATCAATTAGGATTTGTGTGCATAGATTGATTGTTGAATTTGAAAAATCACTTTTACATTACAGTTAAAGTCTGTGTGGTTTCTTTTTGTTGGCGATCAAGTTGCATTCATATGTTTCTTTTCATTTGAAACATTAAAAGAAAATAAAATAAAAACAATTATTTGCATTTCATATAGGGCTTTGATTTTGATTGGAATAGTGAAGCTGAAGAGATCAATTATTGCATCACTTGTTTGTTGCATTATTAATTGATTTAATTTCCCCCTACTTAGTTAGGCCTTTCATTATTAAAAGGAAAATGAAAAGATTTATTTTTATCATATTAGTTTCATCATAGGTGTGTTCTAAAATTCTTTGAGTTTGTCATTATCTCTGTAAATCCAATCCCTTATGTGAAACTGTGTGTTTTTTATTTCATTTTTGCACATCTGAGTATAAGTGTTAATCACCTCTGAGTGTCCTCACCCTTCTGATAAGATTTTGTTTCATTATTTCTTCCTTCATATCAATTAGGATTTGCATGCATGGATTGATTGTTGAATTTGAAAAGCCACTTTTACATTATAGTTAAAGTCTATGTGGTTTCTATTTGTTGGTGATCAAGTTTCATCATAGGTGTGTTCAGGTGACATCAAGTTTTGAGCCTTAAAATCGAAACATAATTCAAGATAAACTCTAAAATTCACTCAATTAACCTAAGGAGAATTTGAAACTTAACAGCACACATAGAGTTCTAGGCTAGAGATGTGTTCTGACATCTTTAAATATAGGAGTTTCCATTACTTGTCATCATTACATTGCGGGGGTGATATCTTGTTCCACATATGTAAGTGTATAGGATCATTATCCACGTACCTTCAGATATATCGGATGGAACTCCACACATGATAAGTATATGGGAACGCTGTCATCGAATGGTTACACATTAGACAACAATAATACAGATTGAACTTCAACATACCTCTAGATATATTTTGGAAGTCTAGCAGAGGATGCAAGCTAACCTTAGGAATCTGAATGGGCTACTTTGTCACTCGTGATACACCAAAAACAAAATTCAGAGATATTGATTACATGTACGTAAATCCTTGGTTTACCAAGGTGGTATATTTCAGTTCCTAATGACTTGGTAATCCTTATCTCCCTATTTACCCCTTCGTTTTATTTTGTGTCTTTAATTTATAAAAACAATTAATTGACCACAAAAAACATCCTCATTTTTGAAAAACTCCTTAGTAGATCTTAGGTTGAGACTAATGGAAACAGTTTTTGAATCTACCAATAAAGGAAACCCTTATGACAGGAATCCTGACCCTTTTCCTTCCTTTGGAAATATTGGTGCTCCTTATATGGAAATGTTGTCCCTTCCTGGATTGACCATTGCTCTATTAGTTTGGTTTTTTTCAACCCCTATGGTTCTGAATATCCAAACTACTCCTCAACCAAGTTCTCCTCCACTTGAATGACATCAACCTCATGTTGATCCTAAAGTTGACCCTTTCCCTTCTTCACCTATTGTTTCTTCATCCCTGTCTTCCTCCTCGCTTGGTGAAATCCTTGATTCTAGTCAACATTAAACTAAGAAGAAGAAAAAGCTAAATAAGCAGGGGGGAAACCAAGCAACCATTTATACCAATGCAACTAGTGTGGAGAAACCTTCCAATCAACTTGTAAAATTAAATTCCCTTACAAGCTATGTAAGGGTGACCACCTTCTTAGAGATTTTCCTGGTATTCCTAAGGTATTAGAAGTGTGGTCCATAGGCTCACATCAACCTTTGTCATAGTTCTCTGGGGAACATGTTGGTGATAAACCTTCAAATGGTAATGGTAATATCCATGGGAAGAAGTGTAATTTTCAGGTTCCACCTAAGTTATGTGGAGGGAATCATCCTATTCACCTTTGTCCTTATATGGATGAAGCCTCAAAAGTGTTGGAAAACCTTACAACTTCTCAGTCTTGTCTTTCTTTTGGTTATCAAAATATTCCCCTAATCCTCCATTAGTTGATGAAGTGATTGATCAGAATCCATCTCTGTTCAATCCCACCCTTTTTGAACGTGAATCCCATGAGTCCATTCTCGACCAACCATCAGCTGAGAAAATGTTTGACTTGATTCCACCTTCATTTGGTCATACCCTTCCCATAGAGAGTCTACTTCATACCACTCATGTTCTTGTTGTTTCTTTAGGTTCCAATGAACTGGGGGGAAATCCTCACGTTCCAATGACACAATGGGCCAATCCTCTCATTCCCATGTTAGAGGGGGGGAGGGGGGTAACCCTCATGTTCCCACAACACTGAGGGGATCCTCCTATTCTCATAGGATAGGGGAGAAGTTATCCCATTCCCATAGCACAAGGGGAAGTTCTCCCATTCCCACCACACCCCCTCCAAATAGTATGGTCACTTCCTTTGATTGGATTTAACTAGCAAGATATCATCTTCCTCCTTACATGCCCTTCTAGGTCATAGTATAGGCTTATAATATTATCGTAGCTAGGGTAGTCATAAACGAAGGCACATTTGTTAGTATTCTTCCCTCAACTATTTATAAATATTTAGGTTATCCTCAACTTGTGCCCGTTACCCAAAATCTATTGGATTTTAACAGAGGAACTAGTCAACTGCTAGGATCCTTCCTCAATTGCCTATTACTTTTAGAGGGAAGATTGTCTATATTAATGTGATGGTAGTCAAAGGCCCTTTGGATTTTAATTTACTCCTTGGGCATGACTATGTTTATGACATGGGAGCTCTTGTCTCTTCAATCTTTCATGTGATGTGTTTACCACATGAAGTAAGAATCGTGACCATTGACCAACTTTTGTTCATTGACCCTAATTTGACTCCCAATCAACCAACTTCCCTAAATCATCCTTATATTCAAATGGTCTCTCTCCCACCAAAAATTAATTATGTGGTAACCTATTCCATGCCCGCGTCTATTGATGATCTATTAGGTGATGTAGTGCATCATGTACCGGGAGCATTAATGCCTGATCTTTCCCTTGGATCCTTTGATATGTATCGCTTCCATATCATTATTCTTCCATCTGATGAGAACCTCTTGGAACCCATGGCCTCTTGAAGTTCATGATCAAGGTCCCAGAGAAAAGTTCATTTTCTTGTGTCAAGCTCGTTAAAAAATGAACAAAGTTTCTAAGAAAAGTTCCTTTTCTTGTGTCAAGCTCGTTAAAAAATGAAATGAGGTCTATAAGCATAGTTCTTTTTTTGTGTCAATATCGTTAAAAAATTAAAAAAATTCCCTTCCAATTCGTGTCTTTGATTAGATCTTATAAATTCCCAGTTGATTCTTTCACTCGATCTCATAAATGAACCTTCATTCCATCCACCTGTTAGTAACCGTTAGTCTACTTAGGTGAATGAAATGAAGCTTGGGGGGCATGTGCCTAGAATTGAGTCATTTTGTTGGGGGAATGCAAAGTTATTTTAAGCATAGTTTTTCTCAAGCATAATTTCCAGTCACGCTTCCCAGTCAGCATATGGATGGCCCAGTCAGCAGTCATGCATTCAACCTGCAAATGTTTTTCCTGTTTGGGAAAACGATCAAAATGTGATATTGGGAGATACAATATCGGTTTTGAGCGATTCAAGTTGCATTGGATTTAGGTCATCGAGATATACACTTTGGTATATGTTTCGAGCAATTTTGAACACTTTGAATTTTGAGCACTTCATTGATCCCCTAGATCACAGATGAGCCTTGTTTTTCTCATTCCATCATCACCATTTTCTTGGCTGATCATAAACTTTCACTCTATTATTTTACCCTTTCTTGAGGAGCCACTCGGATGAGTGGTATTATTAGCCAGCCTCTTGAACTTTATGTGTTTTGAGTAGCTCCATCATGACTTGAACCAGTTGCTACCCTTTATACCATTCGTTCCTCTAGGAGGAGTCCTCTTTTAGCTCTTTTCAAATTCCCTAAACATGAAAAGATTGTCAAGCACTTTTCTTTTCGAACTAGTTAAAGTAAATGAAAAGACATCTGCCCAATATAATTTTAACCATTTTCCAAACTGGGATAGAATATTTACGAAAAAGGAATACCTTAGTTGAACATGGATAAGAGGTTCTCTTGAGTTATCATTTTCTGCCTTTTTAGACTCAACATACAATTTTACAAAAAATAACCTTTGGAGTTTTATTTTTCACCTCTTTTTCAAACTCTCTAAACATGAAAAAGGAGTCGAGTTACACCTCTGCTGGACTCGTAAAAGCATCAAACAATGTTAGACTCATCGAACATGACAGGACCAAACCACTCCTTCTCAGGGTTCATTAAATATACTCATAAATATTCATCTGAAGGATGAACTTATAGATCAAGCATACGTTATCCTCCTCAATCTCGTCAAAAATAAAGAGGTTCTGACCAGAAATGGTTGGAGAAATTAGAAAAATAGGGTACCTCACCTATTAA
The DNA here is from genome assembly GCA_031772625.1 of Pinus tabuliformis. NCBI lineage: Eukaryota > Viridiplantae > Streptophyta > Pinopsida > Pinales > Pinaceae > Pinus > Pinus tabuliformis. The sequence continues at coordinate 1,822,817,424 of CM062819.1, read as the reverse complement.
TGGCAGTGAGTCGCTCTTGAAGATGAAACTCTTTCACCTCATCTCCATGATTATTGGGTTGGGAAATCTTCTTGCCTCTTTGGTTCACCACACCATATTAAAAGCCTCCACATTCGGTTTTGAGTCAATGCTTACAACTCCATAAAGTGTCATCAGTGTGTTCAAGAGAAGTATTTCAATTGATATATGCTACGATACTCTTGAACCTTTATTCATGTCTGTCGTTCCTGAACTAGCTATACATAAACATTATTTTGTCTCAAATATTGATACACATTTGATGGGGGATACGTTAAGGCCCTCTTGCAATGAGTTAGTGCATGTCAACATCGGCAAGTTTCCTTGCTCTCGGCAATAGGTCTTCATCATTGGCCTTCAATCGGAATATTTTATGTGGTGTTTGACTTCAGCTCCTTTATTCACATCATATGGATTGTACTATGTTTCCTTGAGAGCCATTAACATCATCGGTGGTTTCTCTCATGTCTGTTAATGACTTACATCATTTTTCAGTAATCAGATAATGTCTACCATGTTCAACTTCAACTCATTTATTCACATAGTTAGACTAGTACATCAAATGGTTGAGTGAACAAGATAGAAGACTCCAGATCTAGTTCCATGCATTCTGGCTGCATTTCTTGATTAATACAAGATCACAAAATTTTGATGGTTATGATCATACAAAAAATTATCCAAGCATGGGTCCACACTTTGCCATCAAAGGACAATTTGATCATTGTACTTGTAATATTTTCTTATATTATAATCATGGGTATGCCTCCTATTGGGTGTGTTTTTTTTACCTATTTTCTGCACATTCTTTCCCCAGTTTTTACCCTTCTATCCTCCAGGCCTGTGACTTTACATGACCAATTTCCTTGTTTTCTCACCTTTATAACCTATTCTACCGTTACATTACTTTGTCGTATTTTACTGAGTAATGCAATGCTTTATTCCTTTTTGTGGCAAACGCGGAGAGTATTTAAGAAGTATTTTGGAAAGCTCTTCTTCTTTTTAGGTGATGGCTCACAAGAACAAATCTATGAAGTAGACAGGTAGCACGGATTAACTACAGAGAAGGGTAGAATAGCTTTTTGTTACACATTGGATGATATTATTGTCTATTGTTACATATTAGATGTTGTTACACTATGCACTAATACAAGAATTTGATGTTACACCAAAAGTGTTGTTGCCAACGATGTTGTGACATCCCAAACCATTATTCATTCGATTTTGTTGCGACGAAGCTGGAAAATGTGGTTACTATTCCACATAGCAGCTGTCGGCAGTAAGGATTGTTTATTATGGAAGAAACAGACCCAAACAGTTGCAATTATAACTATTGTATCTTTGTATTTAGAAATAGGTTTTAACTATTATTTTTTATCAGCATGAGAATCGTGAGATTCTCATGACTGATCTGCTTCTAATTTCGGGATGTAATAACTATAAAGGAACTCGATTTTTCATGTACAAGAACACGAGATATAGAAAATTAATATTACTCTACCTCTATAATTATGAGTTTATTTTTAATATTAATAAGCACAGTGATGTTGTTACTGCTCTTTAGCTAATTAGTTAATTACTTTTGTGTTACTCCTGCGCCCTGCTGAGGAGGAAGGACCCTCCTCTTTGGCAGGGATTGCAGTGATAGAGGCAGTGTACATTCTAGTTTAGCTAATTCATTTATGGTTTCTTGTTGTTGATGTACAAATCATGGATTACATTATCTATTGTTTCCATTTATATATTATGTTTTTACATTGAGTTAATCAACAGAGTGGTAGTAACCAGCTGGAGTATATATTAGTTCCTGTGTGGCGCGCCTTTACTTTGATAGTTGTGAAGTGTGATTAATTATGTAGAGTGTTTTTTATGTCTACATGAATGGTTTGATTCAGCAATTTGGTTTAGTGACACCTGTTATTGTTTTCTGCATTTTCTTGTTCTTGGTTGCGGTGTATCGGCATAGATAGTGAAAACTTCATTGAAACATCAAGACCTACCCTGGGTTGAAAACTAAATGTTGCAGTCATGGTCAGTTAGAATTGATTAAAACAACACTACATTTTGTCACCATTGGCAGGTATGGCAGTTTATGATACAGTCAGCCAAGTTGTTTATTTAATGTAGAGTGTTCCTAGTCCACACTTGCTGGGCAGTAAGACGAGAGGTAAGAACCTGTGCATCGCTATAACCTACCTGGGCGAGCTCAAATTTTTTATCACTAGGCCACTTCGGGAATTTTTTTGTTTTGTTTAGCATATTTTCAGCTCTTCAATCGCTGGGCGGTAAGACGAGAAGTAAGAAATTTCGTTTCTCTCTAACATACCTCAGCGGGCTCACCACTATCAAATACTGAGGCACTTAAGGTGTGAGTTAATACACATAGTGTCCATGTGTACAAATGTACAAATTATAGAGATACCAAAACTACCCCCACTATAATTAGTCACAGGAAAAACGGATCATAAAAAGGAAAGCAAGAGTGTAGATTTGGGAAGGGAAACATTCATCCAGGAACTCATCTCTAAGGCAGAAAAAGAATAGTCTAGCTCTCAAAGGGATGCAAGGAAAACTGAGCCGCAAAAAGGTTGTTACTCCCATAGAAAAAGCAAAAACCTACGATTCCTCTATCTCAGGACCATATTATTCTAAGGCTAGCACCCATAACCCAAGACCAAGAATCCGATCCAAGGGTAGGAGGGGGAAGCTAGTAGCCAGAATTTGAGGACCGACGGGCAAGGGGGAACTAAGGGGGAACATCGAACACCTAAGATGGAAGAACACCTTTTGGTTTATCAATACCCAGATATAGGTAGTGCAGTAAAACAACTAGCCGCAAGAACATATGAGCCACTAATCACATCTATGAGACCATCACAAGAACAGTTTGAAGGACGTCTACTACAGCAAGGGTTAGAATGACTAGTCATGGGGGACATCAATGGAAACAATGCTAAAATAGATGCTACTATCACCACCTTTGAGTTCCCAATCAGGGATATCAGAGGTGAAGCTCCTATGAAAAAATTCCTCTATCACCCTTACCATCCTTCCAGGGGATGACTGTGGAAGATCCAAACACCTTTTTATTTGAGTTTGATGTCTTGTTCAGAATTTATGATTATACCTCAGATGCACAAAATTAAAATTATTTCCTTCTACTTTAAAAGTGGCAGCCTTGAGATGGTTCATCGGATTGGGTTATGCTTCTATTCAAACATTGAATGACATGAAGGAGACATTCTTATACCAAGACTATTGTAGAACCAAGGCCTTAAGGGAGGATATCTTTAGAATGACACAGAAGGAGGAAGAAAGCCTAAAAGATTATGTGGAGAGGTTCCACTATAATCTGCAGAGGTCTAAACATAGCAATCTAGACCAGGAGATCTTTAAGACTATATTTATCAAAGGAATGAGGGATGAATCCCTTGATACCCTGAACCTATTAAGGAAGGGGGATATATCGCAAGAACCATTCGTTGAAATTATAAAGCTCTATCTAAGATGCTCTAGAGGATCGTCTGAGGGGAGGAGTGTTGTTTGAGATGCCTCTGCCTGGATACAAAAATCTGCAGGAGGGGGAGTAACCAGAGAAGAAATCAGGAATTTGTTTCAAAATTTTAAGGCTGATATCCTCAGTACTCTCTTTGCCCAGATAACGACAGCGCAGATCAAGAAGACACAAGTAGAAGCTGACACACCTATGGCTGTGTTCTATTTGAATTTCCATAAGAAACATCCTTTGAGGGAATGCGAATTAAAGAGAATCATCTTGTGCAATATTTGCGAGCTGGAACATTCGACAGGGCAATTTCTGAAGCTTCCTAGATTGAAGGCAGTACTCAGAGAGTCAAGCGAGGAAGTGGAGTCCTCTTATTTCATCACACTAAGGAGACCTTGGCAACCAAGACCTCCAGTTATGTCTCAAGATTTTTCCTCTTTCAATTCATGGAACAATGCATATAATACTCAACAATATCCATGGAAATATCCCACTCCTCCTTCAACATAGTTTCCTTCACCCTGGAACTAGTGGTCTCCATTTCCCTCTGTCCAATATCCTCAATCTCAACCATATCCTTGGAACTAGAATTAGAAAGGAAATGCCCAGAATTTAGCTCCGTGTAGATTACCCATGCAACAACAACTACAGTGACATCCTTTCCAAACTCCTGCTCCTCCACCACCTGTGTGACCCCAACTACCTATACAACCTAACCCACAATCAAAGAATAAAACAGCTCAAGGAATAGAGGCTCTAACTACCTTCTAAACCTACCTTATTACCCCCTGTGGGACTTAATGAGATACAATTGTGATTGGGTAAGGTAATTAAAGCAAGACACTCCCCTATCATTATAGAGGAGGAATGTGAACCATCTGGAAGAGATGTTAGCGGTTCTAAGATGGCTACTACACCTACAACAACTAATATAGAGGAAGTTGTTACATCTATAACAGCTAACCCGCAAAGGATTGTTACTGCTGTAACAACCAACTCGAGAAAGGTTGATACACCTGTTACATCCAATTCAACTGTCATAACTCAGGACCCTCTGTATCCTCAGAGATTAGTTGAACCTAGGATGACTTCACAACCCAAATCAGATTTCCTTCGGGAGTTTCAAAATTTGCATGTACGAATTCCTCTGCTACAAGCCCTTAAGTAAGTACATATTTATGCTAAAACAATGAGAGATTTATGCATCAAGAAACCTGGGAGGAAGCCTAAAGACCCTGCTACCATACATGTGATGGGGAAATTATCTGAATTAATGTTTTCTCAACCTCTCCTAACTAAGTATAATGATCTAGGAAATCTTATGATCATTGCCTGCATTAACGATCAGCCCATAGCCAACACATTGATCGATATTGGGGCTTCCATTAATGTAATGACAAAGGACCTCTTTACCGCTCTCAGGCTACAGGGTCTTAGACATACTCCTATTGTACTTGAATTGGCGAACATGTCGTGTCAAACCCGAGGGGGTGTTGGATGATATTTTGATTACAATAGTTTTGTGGAGGTATCTGGCTAACTTTCTTATCTTGCAACCCAAATCCAATTTGGGGGGACATCTTTTAATCCTAGGGAGACCTTGGCTAGCCACTCCAGATGCATTTATATGTTTTATATCGGGATCTATGGTGATCTCGAATGGCTAGGAAACAAAGAACCTTAGCCTTTACCCCCAAAAACCAAATATGGATGTATGCAACCCTTGGTGGGATGAGTTTAAGCCTAAGTCAGATCTTTCCCTACCACTCCTCACTTGGGAATACCCAGTATTTCAAGGATGAGACAGAAGATGATGTCATCAATGGTTTTATTAGTAACTCACTTTTTGTCGTTCTATTAAGAATGTGAATGAGGAAGAAGAGGAGGAAGATTTAGATTCTGAACAAATGAGAACCACTCTGAATATTGACAGCATCCTAATTGAGATAGAATCTGGAAATTTTTTGAATATTAACCCCAACCTGATTTTTGAGTAAAACCAATTGATGTTACAGTTGTTACAGAAATACAAAAATGCATTTGCATGGAACTATAGGGATATGAAAGGGATCCACCCTAAACTATGCACTCACCATATTTATTTGAAGGATGGTTGCAAACCAGTCAGACAACCACAACACCACATGAACCCTACACTAAAGGAGGTGGTGAAGGAAGAATTACAAAAACTCATAAGTGCCAATTTTATTTATCCAATATCTGATAGTCAGTGGGTGTCACCGCTTGTCATCATTCCTAAAAATAATGGCAAGTGGAGAGTCTGTGTTGATTACAGAGAAATTAATAAGGACACTCAGAAGGACCACTTTCCCTTACCATTTATAGATCAGATCCTTAATACCCTCTCTGAAAAGAAGTTCTTTTGATTTTTCGACAGATTTAGTGGCTACAATCAAATACAGATTTCCCCAGAAGATCAGGATAAAATGACCTTTACTTGTCCTTGGGGAACCCATGCATACAAAGTACTTCCTTTTGGACTCTATAATTCCCAACAACCTTTCAAAGGGAAATACTTAGAATCATTTCTGATTTGTCAAATGATGGCCTGCAAATCTTCATGGACGATTTTACACCTTATGGAGATGCTTTTGAAACAGCATTAGTCAATCTGGAAAAATTGTTGGAATGGTGTGTATAGACTAATGTTGCTTTAAACACTGCAAAATGTCACATGATGATGACTGAAGGGATTGTGCTTGGACACTACATTTCTGCTGAAGGAATCAAGGTAGACCCAACAAAAATAGAGGTAATCTTGAAAACCCCAACCACCAAAATGCAAAAGGAGGTACATAGTTTTTGGGGCATGCAAGGTATTACAAGAGATTTATAGAAAAAAATTCAAAAATTGCATCCTTGTTATTTTCCTTGCTCATGAAGGATGTTGATTTCTTGTGGATAGGGAAGTGTGAGCAGGCTTTTTTAAAGTTGAAATGTTGTGTATCAGCAGCTCCAGTCTTGTGAGGCCCTAATTGGGAACTGTCATTTCACATAGCTATAGATGCGTCTAATATTGTTGTAGGTGATATTTTGGGCCAACTGGAGGATAAGAAACCTTATGCTATTTACTACATAAGCAAAAATATTGAGCTCAACTACACAGTAACCAAGAAGGTGTTCTTAGCAGTCGTGCATGCCATCAATAAATTCTGACATTATATCACTAGGTATCAAGTATTTGTACACACTGACCACTCTGCCATTCATTTTCTAATGAATAATCCAATTACCAATGGTAGGATTATATGCTGGTTATTGTTGTTACAAGAATTTGATATCACAATTGTTGATAAACCTGGAAAAGATAATGTAGTGGCTAATTTTCTTTCTAGGTTAACTATTGATGACAATTGCATTCCTACTGAGGATTCTTCCCTAGACGAATAACTTTTTTCTATTTCTACTTACTCACCTTAGTATGCAGATATAGCCAATTATCTTGGTACAGGGAAGTTTCCATAGTATTTGTCCTCCAAGGAGAAAAGAAAGATCATACAGAAAAGTGCTACATATACCTAGATATATGGGAACCTTTATCACATTGGACCATATTTCCTAATCATACGTTGTGTTAGGGAAGATGAGGTCTTTGACATCCTTAAAGCTTGTCACAAAGAACCTTGTGGAGGGCACTTCACAGACAACGGATAGGATACAAATTCTTTCAACAGGGTATTATTTGCCAATAATATTTCAGGGTACCAAGAAGTTTGTGCAGGAATGTGATAGTTGTCAAAGGATGGGCCAACCACTGCAATCATATGACATGTTATTATAGTCCTAAATTGTCTTAGAACCTTTTGAGAAGTGGGATCTAGATTTTGTGGGACCACTTAATCCCTCATCTAGAAAGAAATCTTACATCTTGGTCTACACTGACTATGTCACAAAATGGGTTGAGGCAAAGGCACTAACCAAAGCCATGGAGAAGGATGTATTAGACTTTCTTTCTAAAGACATATTTGTCCAGTTTGGCATACCCATGGAGATATTCATAAACAGAGGTCCCCATTTCATATCTCATAAGATCCAGGAGTTGGTTGAAAGGTATAAAATCCATCATAGAATCACAACACCTTATCATCCACAAGAAAATGGCCAAGTGGAAAGCACTAACAAAGTCATTGAGGGGATCCTTGCTAAGAATGTGGTCAGTCACCAAAGAAATTGGGCTGATAAACTTTCAGAAGTGTTGTGGGCATACAGGACTACATGGAGGAATACCATTAGATTCTCACCATATGAACTTGTGTATGGTAAAAACCCTTTATTCCCCATTGAATTTGAAATCAAGACACTAAGAACAGCATTGCAGGTCAATTTGGATTTGGCTATAGCACAAAAGTAGAGATTGAATCAACTCAATGAATTGGAGGAGAAATAGTTAGCTACTATCCAACAAACAGAGATTATCCAACAGCAGAGAGCTAAGTTGCATGACAAATTCATCTAGAAAAAGAAGTTCCAGAAAGGAGATTAGGCTCTCTTATATGAATCAAGATTTAGAGACTTCAAGGGTAAGCTCTGCACTAGATGGCTAGGTCCCTCTGAGGTAGATGCAGTCTTTGACAATGGGACTATAAATTTGGTGACCATTGACAGTGCGAGGACACCATTGCTTACAAATGGGCACCGTCTTTGATTATATCACAAACCTGCTTCAAGAGATTCATTTGTCAACATTGTCACAAATTCGGATCTTCAGATTACAGGAACAGGAGAAAGCCCCCCTATGCTGCAGAAATTCTAATTTTTCTAATAAGTGTAACAGCTGAAAATCAACTATGGTTGGTGGCTATTACAACTTCAAACTCTTTAAAAAAAATAAAGATAAAAAAATAACAATCTGGTTGTGAAACCTTTTCTGAGAACAGGAAGATAATTTTTGTAGCAGTTGAAAACCACCCTGTGGCATCTATTACACACTCTATAACAACATCTGTTATCTCAAATCATACCTTACGATAATTGTTGTTACATGATCATTTCTTATATATTTTCTAGTATAAATAAAAAATAATATATATATTATTCGTCTTGGTTGTTACACCTATAACAGCCGACGAATGTTAAAAAATGAATGAGATATTTTATTTGAAATAAATAAGAGGCGTCACTATGATCCTCGTCATCAGAATTAAATTCGCGCATCTTGTTGCCGGTGCTTGGTTCGTGCATCGCGCCACCCATGACTTCTCCCCACGTCACCCAAGTACGTCATCAAAAGGTAATATCGAATTCGCTTTATTTGGTAATTATGGCCACTTAACATGACTTTTGACAGCCGAGGATGGCTTTCACATTTAAGCTGGGGGTGGGGGGGAGTTAATCATATTGTGACATGACCGTCACATGATTTGTGATTATTCAAAAAATATTTCAATTAACGCATGATGACCTGGTAGTTATTGTTACTTAATTCCGATTATACCAAAAAGGGGAAGTGTACCTTCGATGAGACCTCCCATGACTCACCATTAATAAGGAAAACTTACCGTTTAGTACGAACCATGAGTGCAAAATACCAATTCTAAATCCTCACCTATGCCACCCTACCACCCTACCATTTACCCCTACTGGAAGCATTGAATCCCCATTCCGAGTGCTTAGAGAACTGGAAGATAACATTATAGGCTAAAACAACTAATTTGTGTGTCGACTACCCCAGAGCGTCTAAAGGAAGGGAGAAGGAGGTGAAAAATCACTAAAATTGCATAAGAAATGGGTGTAGCAGGAATACAGCATGAGTCACCATAGAAGCCTTGGAGGATTTCCTGGAAGCATGCCAGATTTTCAAGGATGTAGGCTGGTTCAAATTATTCTCGAGGTTGTAGGGATCAGATGTCAATATTGCCATGGAATTTGCAAAGAATTTGGAGAGAAACCAGACAGAGGCCAGAGGGTTGAAGCTAGAGGTCACATAAGAGGTGATTGCTAGAGTGAGAAGATTACTAGTGGAAGGAAAGAAGTGGTTCAACATGAAGGTTAATGACCCTTCCCTGGAAGGGGATTTCCTCCAAGAAGAAGAGTCATTGGTAAAGAAAGGAAGGGGAATTGATAGATTTTCACTCCACCAGCCATGGGTTGATGTTTCCCTCTACCTCATCAAGCAAATTACTTATGAGGGAAGGGTAAAAATTGTTTTCAATTACCAATTTCCATTGTTGAACCACCTCTGGCATCAGCAACTGATCAATCTTCCTTGCTTCTTGCTGGGAAACATCAAGCATATGGTCGCAGCTGTGAAAACAATTGTGCATCCAAAAATGCACATCACCAACCATGGCCTTATCAAGCTCATTGTGTTGCATGCCTTGAGTTGCCAGGGCAGGAATTAGGAAGAATTAATGAGGAAGAAGGCCAAGACCACCTGCAAGACGCAAACCAGGACGACTGAGGAGGCTTCAGTGGTGACAAAGGAGCAACGCCAGCCCTCAACAGTAAGGATTAGTAAGAGGCCATTTGACAAACCAATTGGTGACAGGGGGCCGAAGAAGAGGATAAGGGTTAGCGGGCACCTAGAGTCCCCATCCATATAAAGGAAGAACAAAGAAGCAGCAAAGCAGAAGTATGAGGAGCAAGCTCAACCAGAGGAACCTTCTTCACCTGGTAAGAGTGAAACCCAATCCTTGCTGTTAAGAATTGAAAATTTAGAAAAAGAGAATAAAGATCTAAGGGAATAGATAGTAGAGGGAAAGTCAGATCCAAGAGCCCAGGGTTAGATAATTTGGTTGAGGCTATGGACAGGGCCAGAAAGTGAGGTGTTTCAGGCATTGCTAGTGGAAACACAATTTAAAGTCTGTGTAGAACACACCACCTCGAGGGAGACACAAACTAAAATCTAGGAAGTTGATACACAAGAACCCATTGAGGACGTTGTTGTTACACAAGAACCAACAACTGAGATCGCACAATCCACAGAAAGTGATCGGGTAATGGATGCACAGGAGCCCTTGGCTGACATTGTTGTTTCACCAGAACCAGTAGTGGATGAGGAAGTCAGCCAAGGGAAGTAAGGAGAAGCTATCATCCATCAGCCTACAGTCAACACTGCTCTTACACAAGAACCAACAATGGAGACATAAGCATACCCGAGGAAAAAAAATATATAGAAGTCTATGGATAACACTGTTGTTACACAAGAAGTAGTAGTGGAAATGGAAGTTGACCAAGAAGATAAGGAAACTGTGACAAAATCCACTGATGAAGTTGTTGTTACATAAGAACCAGCAGCCGAAGTGGAACAATTTCACCCTCTAGAGGCTGTTACACCTTCAATTGATAGTGCATGTGTGAGAACACCATGTCCTGATGAAGGATGGTGTTCTGAGAAGATGTTATTGTTACCATAGCTGCAAAAATGGAAGTAGTAGGCACTCTTTCTACAAGAGGGGTAATCTCGCTCCAAGCTCATAAGAAGATGATGGATTCCCTTAGAGAGAAATGGCTAAAGGAAGAATGGGAAAGAGAGTGGGAAGCACGGATGCATAAGGAAGCTATAAAGAAGAAGCATGAACAAATGTATCAGCTAAATCAACAGGACTCAAACCTGATGAATGATAAGACTAAGCTCTGTGACCTTGCCCTATACCTACTAGCATGCAGGTGGTTGTCCCCATCATATCAAGTGTTCCTTTGGGAACATTATTATTTATTTCAATTAAAAGCAGTTTTTGAGAATAGGTCCTATTTGGGTTCTTCAACCGGTACTTTTCTAGAAATTTTTCACTCTTGCAACTTTGACGGCTAGAGCTTACTGTGTGAGTTGTTTTTACATAATATCATGTGTGAATATGTCAACACGAAGATGGTAGTGAGTGTCTCTCCTATATGGGAGATTTAAAATTGTGGGCCTTCCTTTCATTTATGAGGAATCAGATTGAGTGGCATCTAGCCATGAAATCAGCAGAATCTAACGAGGAGAGAATATCATTGTGGGTCAGAGCCAAACCAGGGATGGTTTACGAACTCATGCATGAGTTTAAGCTGTTCCTGAGAACTACAGAAATCATAGAACAGTCGACCACCTATAGGAAAAGGATCATGAGGATCTGCCCTAAACTGTATGCAAATATGAAAAGTCGAGCACTAGCAATATGTCTTAAGCACAATGAGGCTTGTAGCGTTGAGTTACAAGAAGGGGACCTTTTGAGTACATGAAATTTTTGGCTACTGTTACAGGGGTGCTTGAGTATGCTCGGATTGTGCAGACCCTAGGGGCGTTCTGGATTGGCCTCAAATTCAAATTTCCTTTGATTTGGTTGCTAGTATAGGAGTATCAGCTGGACTACCACCTATGTGACTACGAAGAGGAAGTTTGCCCATGATAGTTGATGATCATTCAAGGGTTTAGAGCTCTGGGCAAAGACACTACTGGTGCTTACAATTTCATAGACTTGCTTCGGGATACAATAGGAGGAGCTGAGATTCTGCATGGGGACATGCAATTGCTTCAATCAGGGGGAGATGTTGGGTGTGGTTTTTTACCTATTTTCTGCACATTCTTTCCCCAGTTTTGACCCTTCTTTCCTCCAGGCCTGTGACTTTACATGACCAATTTCCCTGTTTTCTCACCTTTATAACATATTCTATTGTTATGTTACTTTGATGTATTTTACTGAGTAGTGCAATGCTTTATTCCTTTTCATTGCAAACTGGGAGATTATTCAAGAATCATTTTGCGAAGCTCTTCTTCTTTTCAGTTGATGGCTAGTGAGAAAAAAAATATGATGTAGACAGGCAACGTAGATTAACTACAGAGAAGGGTAAAAGAGTTTTTTGTTACACATTGGATGTTGTTACAGGTTGTTATTACACATTGGATGATGTTACAATCTGTTGTTACATATTGGATGCTCTTACAGGATGTTGTTACACTACGTGTTGATACAAGAATCTGTTGTTACACCAAAAGTGTTGTCGCTAGCGATGTCATGACATCCCGAACCGTTATTCACTCGATGTTGTTGCGCCAAAGCTAGAAAATGTGGGTACTATTCCACATAACATTTGTCGATAGTAGGGATTGTTTATTATGGAAGCAACAGACCCAAGCGGTTTCAATTCTAACTACTATATATTTGTATTTAGAAATAGGTTGTAACTACTTTTATTTTTTATCAAGATGAGAATCATGAGATTCTCATGACTGATCTATTTCTAATTTTAGGATGTAATAACTATAAAGGAACTCGATTTTTCATGTGCAAGAAAACGACATATAGAAAAGTACTATTAATCAGCACGGTGATGTTGTTATTGCTCTTCAGCTGATTCGTTAATTACTTTTGTGTTACTCCTGTGCCCTACTGAGGAGGAAGGGCCCTCCTCTTTGGTAGGGATTGCAGTGATAGAGGTAGTGAAATTATAGTTTATCTAATTGATTTATGGTTTCTCGATTTTGTTGTATAAATCATGGATTACATTCGCCATTGTTTCCATTTATATTATGTTGTTATATTGAGTTCATCAACAGAGTGGTAGTAACCAGCTAGAGTAGATATTAGTTCCTTTTTGGCGTGCCTATACTTCGATAGTTGTGAAGTGTGATTAATTTTGTAGAGTGTTTTTTATGTCTACATGAATGGTATGATTCAACAATTTAGTTCAGTGACACTCGTTACTATTTTTTGCATTTTCTTGTTCTTGGTTGTGGTGTATCGGCATAGATAGTGCAAACTCCAGTGAAACAATAAGACCTACCTTGGGTTGACAATTAAATGTTGAAGTCTCTGTCAATTAGAATTGATTAAAACAGCACTACACCTCCCTCATCAATGATAACATGATGAAAATGTATTGTAACAGATGATGATCTTGACCATTTGTTCTTGATCTAGACTTGTCACAAGGTAAAGCAATTCGGTCATCAGCCATTGTTTCTAATTTTATACTTTAGGGGGCAATTTTTTATAAGCTATTTTTTCACATCTAATCAATAGGCCTACAAACCAGATCAATCAACATCCTTGAAAATTTTGTAACATTTTGTCACCATCCCTTCACAAATCTATAAGCATCACCCCAAAAAGTATAAATTTCTAGGAAAAATTTCTCAAAAACATTGTTTTTAGCCCAAGTGCTCTTTGTATGACTGGTCACTTGTGTTCATCACATATTGCATGCTTGTTCACCAGCACTGGTCAACACATGTTGCTCCCTTTTGCAGGTGCGATGATTCTAGAAATTCAGGAAAAATGAAAAAAAATTGAAGCTTCCTTTTCTATAAGCTTCTAAGGTAGTTTTAACTATTTAACACATATAGATAGCTCAAATACATATACTATCCTATCATGGAGACCTTACCTCTTATCACTTGAGCTCATCATCCCATCATATGTGGATCTAAAGGCTAAAATGTTAAATCCTAAACTACCACACTTACCCTATATATTTATTGTCTTCCATAGCATCAGGGTTTGGATTTTGGAGATTGATAATGTAGTCATGTTTTTGCTTTGAGCCTAAGGAGTTATCACATTAATGCATTAGGGTTGATATTGAGGTGTGCTTTGTGGCAAGGACGGACAAGTCAACTTGTGAGACATCTACAAAATCAGACTTCTATTTATGGTTGTAACTCTCTCCTATATTTTTTCATACAAAGAGCATCTTTTTTTCCTATATATTTTTTGTTATGTTTTCACTCATGTATTTCATGTAGAAATTATGGTGTATATTTGCAACTTCTCATGAATTTTTAATCAAAATCATGAGACAAACCTACTCTACTACTCTTCGGTAGTTAAGTCACAATTTAGAACAAAAATTTCAGACATGCAATAAGAAATAACACACATGCACAAAATATTTTTCCTAGGGAATGAAATTTGCTTAAAACCCCAATTCTTGCTTGCATTAATCTGATGAATAGAGATATATTACAATTTCTTTGCTCAACTGAACACAACTTGCAAGTGAATAGCCCATCTCTCTACTCACTAAGAAGTTCTGACCTAGACTTAGTCAATTTCTACCACTACTTAAGCCCCTATATCCTTGAAAAATTCCTTGAGAAATTAGGCCCCTATTATTTAGGAATTTCTCCAAAATAGGTTGTGAAATTCCCAAGGTTGATCATCTGACTGCATGCAACACCTGTACACTCAAGACTAGTCTACAATTGATGTTACACAACCTTGGAATCTCCACCATAGCTAGGGAAGTTGAATTCTTTGCATGCACTACCTACTTTTGGTTGATTGATTAGGTAACTGGATGATCATTGAGTTTGACTGGAGTCCCACTGCACAACTGACCTTCCACTAGTTGCTCTAATAGTTGGAACTAGTTTAACTGAAAACAACTTCAGATAACTGACCTTGATTGCTACAAATTAGCAATCACACATGCTTAACTGAACTCTAAATCCTCCAACTCAAATTTACTGGATAAACTATGTGACACAAGCCATGCCACACAAGTTAACTACATCCAAGTTGTCTAATTTTCTAATTTTCTCAATTTAATCAAGGCAAATTCAAATTGAGAATTTCATGCTACATTTTTCAACACTCCCTCTCAGCAAGAAAGGGATTAGCAACCACCCCTATCCTACAGTTGTGGAACTTGAACTTCCCTCTTGACAAAGCCTTTGTCAAAATGTCAACATATTGTTCCTATGGCAGACTATACTAAAGCAACATTGTCTACCTTTGCACATAGTCCTATAAATGGTGATACCAGATATCTATATGATTGGATCAATCATGAAAAAAAAGATTCTCAGATAGATTGATGCAACTCTTATTATCACAGTAGATCACAGTTGGATCCATCATCTGACCAAATAATCCAACAAGTATCTTTCTCATCCAGATTACATCACATGTTGCTTGACTTGCAGCCATGTATTTTGATTCTATTGAGATGAGCACCACAAATCTTTGCTTCATACTGTACCAATAAAAAGTTGAGCACCCAACACTAAAAATTTGACTTGATGTACTCTTTTGGTCTGGTGGACTCCCCACCCAATCTGCATTTGTGAAGCCACACTCATTCACTCCCTCCGTCCATCTATACCATAATCCAAATTGCATAGTGCCTCTGAGGTACTATTAAACATGCTTAGTTTCCTTCTAAAATAATTTGGTTGGCCTAACCATAGCTTGGCTTAGCCAGCTAACTGCATAACACATATATGGTCATGTGTTCACAAGATACATCAGTGAACCCACTAGCTTCCATTAAATGGTAGCATCCACTTCCTCACCTAAAGTGGCATCCTCCTTCCTCTAGTTGGTCACTATAGGTGTCTCCATGCAAAATATTTGTAGTGTCTCATTTGCATACTTTCCTTGAGAGATAAATAATTCTCGATCACCTTTCCATACTTCCAACCCAAGTAAGTAATGCATGAGACCCATATCTTTCATTTCAAACTCCCTTGCAAGGTCCTCCTTGAAGTATCTAATTAGTTATTCACCACCAGTTAAAATTAAATCATCATAATATAAGAAAATGATAATCAATTTACCTTCTACCAAGATATGATAATGGTTTTCATTCGCTTCACTTTTGGTGAAGCCCAACTAGTGAGATAGCTATCAATCCTGGTGTACCAAACATAGGGTGCTTTTTTGAGACTGTACAATGCACACTTGAGTCTGCACAATGAGACTCGCAATCAAATATCTCAAAATCTTCTGGTTGCTTGATGTATACCTCCCCCTCAATGACTCCATTGAGGAATGTTGTTTTTGCATCCATCTGGCATATCTTCCACCCCATCTATGTGGCTAGTGCAAGAATTGATCTAATGGATGAGTACCTTGATATAGGATAAAAGGCCTCCTCATAGTCAATTCCATCAACTTGAGAGTAGCCCTTGGCCATTAATATAGCCTTGTGCTTCTCTATGCTTCCATCTATTGCACGCTTTACCTTGAAGATCCATCTCAAATCCATAACTGATTTATATGTTGGTCTTGGGACCACTTCCCAAACATTGTTCTTTATAATGGATTCATATTCCTCCATCATTGCACCAACCCATACAGGTTTCTCTACTGCTTCTTTGAAAGAGGATGGCTCAATCTCTATAATATTAGTCATTATATCCATGTAGTCAGTGTAATAATTAGGTGACCTTCTCTTCCTTGCGATGGTTTGAAGGAGCAACCACATTCCCCCTTGCATAATGCACAAGTATTTCAACTTCCCTGGTTATTTTATCACCTTCTATGGATGTTTCTACTTGAGTGTTTGTCTCCACTCCCTTCTCATCAATTTGTGGTTGCTCCACAACTTCTTAAGGTTCCTCCTTTGGAGCTAAAATCTCCTCTTTTTGTGGGATCTGAAGCTCCCTCTCAAGAGAGAACCACATCACTTTCTCCTCATCAAATTTTACATCCCCTCACATAAATATCATTTTAAGGGATGGTAAGTACACATGGTAGTTGTGTGGAGTTTCTTTGTAACCCACAAATATCCCAATTTATGTTATCGACTCAAGCTTCCTCTTTGATTTTTTAGGGACATGGCAGTAAATAGAGGCTCAAAAAATCCTGAAGTGCGACACATCCGTATTTCTCCCCGAGAAATCCTCCTTCAGTGTAATCATGCCTAGAACCTGATGAGGAATTAGGTTCTACAAATAGATTCCTATTTTTCATGCCTCAACCCACAAATGTAGAGGTAGTCCTTAGTCATGCAACATCGCCCTCATTGCTCCCACAATCCTACGGTTCTTTCTCTCAGCCACCCCATTCTATTGTGGGTTGTGGGGTGTTGTAAACTCTCGTTGAATTCCTTCTTTCACACATAAATTTTTGAATTCATTCGACGCGTACTTACCTCCATTATCACTTCTGAGATCCTTCACCTTATTGTCAGTTTCTTTCTCAACCAGTTCCTTGAATTCTACAAACTTGGAGAATGTCTCATCTTTATTCCACATGAAGAAGATCTAGCACTTCCTTGAGAAGTCAACAATAAAATAACAAAATATTTTTTCTGGTAGTGGAGGCTGTCGAGAAAGGCCTATAGACATTAGAGTGGATCTTTTCTATGACTGCATGTGCTTTTCTATCCCGATCATGGAATATAGATTTTGTGTACTTCCCCAAAGTACATTTTTTCATACATCTTACTGCTCACATGCTCCTTTGGGGAGGCCAATGGTTATTTGTTGCATAATATTTAAGGCATTATGATGCAACTGGCCAAGTATTTTGTGCCAAAGTTCACCGACATTGTGACCCTACACTTTCTTTCCTTTAATACTTAATGCAGCACAATATTCCACATCTATCTTATACAAGTTCTTCATATGAACCCTATTTTTCTTCACCTATACCATGGATATATGTATTAGGAATGTCTTTCCATTTTTGAAGATCACATCATAACCACAGTCTTCCAAAACTGCATCAAAGATGATGTTTTTATTTAGGCCCAGAATGAACATGACATCCTTGAACTTGACAGGGGAGCCTGACTCCCTCTAAAATGTGACTTTACCAACCCCGATCATGTTGTGCCTTCCATCGTTCCCCATCTCAATGTGCGTCTGCAAGTCTTTCTCATGTAGGTCACTCAAAAACTCTCTACACCCTGTCATGTGGAATGATGTACCTGAGTCCAAGATCCACATGCTCCCCATCATTGTGCTAGCCATGCAGGCAATAAGGTTAAATTCAAGCTCAAATTGTGAAGCTAAGGCTTCATCTACTTCTCCTCCTGAGGTCTTCTTGATTACCTTTTTGTGTGGACACTCATGGCATAATGCTTGAATTCATGATAATGGAAGCATTTAATTTTTGGCAAATAGTTATTCTTGGCCCCTTGGCTGGACACTGGTTTGGATTGAGTTTTCTGCCATTTTCCCTTCTTTCCCTTTCCAACCAATGTAATTTTTTCTTCATTTGTGTCCTTGGATGAAGTCCCATCTCTAGTATTTCACCTTATTTCCTCTTGTACCAAATCAGACAATAAGCTTTACCAATTTAGTAGTTTCTCCCTCTCATTCATCAAATCTTGGTAGCTATGCAAACTCTTGGGAAGGCATAGAAGGGATAGGCTTACCAAGTCATCTTCTATAAAATTAACACTAACCCCACCAATTACATCACAACATTTTGTGATCCTACTGAGATACTGCAGAATAGTGTCATTCTTCTGCATCTTGATACTTCAAAGTTTATCCTTAACTTCCAACTTCCTCTGGTCACTACTATTCTCAAAAAATTATGTCAGTTCTTTCCACATCGCGAATGGATTTTATTTACCATGGATATTTGAGACAATGTGATCGCTTACTCCCTCCATGATTATTCTCCTCACCTTGGTTACATCTTTATCACACTGAGCAAGGTTTTGGGCATCAAATTCCACTACTTTTTAAACATTTGTCTTCATGTATTCTAGTAATCCATTTTCATCCAATGTCACCTCCATGTGATCCTTCCATCCAATTAAATTAGAGATGTCTTCCAAGGTATACTCTAGCCACAACTCTTTTAATGTCGTCTTCTCATCTCTTAAGAGATCCTCCTACATTGAACTACAAATTCGATCCTCCTCAAAAACAACTTTGAAATTCCTACTTTAATGTGAATCATGCTCTGCTACTATGTATAAATTATGATGCATATTTTTAACTTCTCATGAAGTTTTAATCAAAATCATAAGACACAAAACTACTCTACTACTCTGTGGAAGTTAATTCACAATTTAGAACAAAAATTCCATACATGTAATAATAAATAACACACATGTACACAGTATTTTTCCTAGGGAAAAAAAGCTTCTAAAAACCCCAATGCTTTCTTGCATTAATATGATGAATAGAGATTTATTAAAATTTATGTAATCAACCGAGTACAACCTAAAATGAATAACATGTCTCTATTCTCATTATGAAACTCTGACCCAGACTTAGTCAATTTCTTCCTCTTCTTGAACCCTTATTTCCTTGCACAATTCCTTTAGAAATTAGGCCCCTATTATTTAGGAATTTCTCTCAAATGGATTGTGAAATTCCCAAGGTTGATCATCTGACTGCATGCAAAACCTATACACTCAAGGCTAGTCTACAACTGATTTTACATTACCTTAGAACCTCCACAACATCTAGGGAACTCAAATTCTCTGCATGCACTTTGGGTTGATTGATCAACTAACTGGATGATCACTGAGTTTGACTGAAGTCCCACTGCACAACTAACCTTCCACTAGTTCCTCCAGTAGTTGGAACTAGTTTAATTGAAAACAACTTGAGATAATTGACCTTGATTGCTAAAAATTAGAAATCACACATGCTTAACTGAATTCTAACTCCTCCAACTCAAATTTATTGAGTAAACTGGGTGAAACAAGCCATGTCACACAAGTTAACTACATCCAAGTTGTCTACTAATGTGGAAATTCGAATTTTCTCAATTTAATCAAGGCAAAATAAAATTGAGAACTTTTTGTTGTATTTTTCAACATTTTAATGCCATGTTAACTCATTAAATAGATATTTTAGATTATGGTATGTGGATTGTGGTTCCTTTGCTTGTTTAAGTCGTGTTTGTAGGTTCTAATTATAGCATTTGGACTAGAGTTGGAGCTTACAAGAAAGGATGAAAGGAACGCTTGCTACATATTCCAAGTAGGCTTCTTTCCCATTTTCTTATTTCTATAAGGAAGAATCAAATATATTTTTCTTTTGTTGTTCTAGATCAGACCACTAGATCTAGGGAATTCACCTTCATCTGCAATCGTGAAAATTTCATATAATAGGGAGTGAATGTATAGAAGTATTTTGATAGTTGACTTTATTGTGGGGTTGGCTAAGCCCGTACAATTCAAGGATAAAAACTTCATTTGGGATAAAATATATGGCCCTTGGATAATTTGGCCAAATTGAAATATATTTATGAGGAAGGCTTATCAAATATGATTTCAAAGTGTGTCGTATTCTAAGAAATGGACAGGGATGATTTTTGGCCCCTAATTGAATATTTATGGGTAGCACCGGGGGAGGAGCCCTTACTTCTTCCTATATCTAGGAGGATGAAATACAAGGAGTCAGAGGAAAGGGAAAGAGGGGGATGGGATGAAGAATGTAAATTGTACCTAAGGGAGAGAATAAGGGGATTGAGAAGGTGTGATGAGTTATAGGGTGAGAAATATAGGCAATAGGAATTAAAGAGGGGATAAAGTGGGGAGTATAGGTGGAGCACAATAGGGTAGAGAAGATAAGGAGGGAGAGGTTTAATAATTTGATCAGGGAATCCTCATTTTGATAAGGAGAATAAGAGTACACTGTAAGAAAAGGATCTAAAACCAAGACATAAGTAGGAAAAAAAGGATATATGGATTTGATGACATAACTTTGGGGGGTTGGTCCACCTTAGAATATGAACAGGGATATTTCAATCCTATACCAACTTCTAGAGGAGTGAGAAGAGGTTCTGGGTATTTTTCGGCTTATCTCAAGCCTTGTCATGCTAAGTCAAGCATGGAGTTCTTAATTGAGAAGAAACATCACTCACATCCTTTGGAGGTGAGGGGGGAGGGGAAACCACATAAAATAAATCCTTCTTGTAATATCTCTTGCTTGATTTCTTATGGGTAAACCATTGCTAAATGTCCACGGGTGTTACATATTCCACACTTATAAGGGAACCCCTTGTAGCCTAAACTCTTTTGGTGCTTCAGAGACCTCGAGATAGTAGAACTATAGAAATTGAGGCTAAAAACCTTTTTGTGAGGTTCAAGCCAACTAGAAGGTGAGTCATTCCCATATATCTCATTTGCTAGTAGGAGTAGTCTACTTCATAAAAAAGGGTAGGGTGTGTCATATTTCCTTTAAAACATCTTGTCATCAGAAGATTAGAGAGAGTCTTTAGAGAAATACCTAAATAGGCATGAGAACCTACTTCTCCGAATGGAAATCGAAGTCAATTTTTTAGGGTTTCAAGCATAAAGCCTAAGAGCCCCAAAGCTACTACCATTCATCAATATTTGGGAATCCTCTTCTGAGCTTGTCAACCATTCCATATA